>VUQK01042996.1:0-11012 GCA_015106715.1 Bujurquina vittata
TCCATCCTCTCCCTCATTACTTGTTCGCGCTGTGATTCGGCTGCTTTGATTTCAATCTACTTGCAGCTCAGTGAGAAGCTAGCAGAGGCTGAGCTGTGTGGAGCATTAAAATGTAATGTTCTCCACAGCAAAAAGTAACTGAGATCAGCCTCAACACTTGCTATACCTTCAAAGACTTTCAGCTGGAGCGTATACGATCTGGGGACTGTGTCTTGACGGCTGAAATGTTTACGACAGCAATGAAGTACTCCTTAAACAGTTTCCTAACACCCCGAGCCTTCAAGTAAACTATGGAGCATACTTTACAATGTATGCCTTTTATGACTTTGTGTGTAAAACTGTGCAGTTGGTACAAGCTCACCAGCTTATAGAGATGATGGCAATTTACTTTATAAGTCGTACAGACACACACAAGGAGAGATAGATTACCAGAAATCTTATGATAAATAAAATTTCATTTCTATGAGATGCAGCAAAACAGACTCAGCTGGAGTTTCAGTGATGGTTAATGGTCATATCTTTTAAAATTAATGCTTCCAATCTGTAATAACTGTAATAAAGCATTAATGTTAGCATGTGCAAATTAGAATATTCAAGGTTTATTCTTCTAAATAGCAAAATTATTTTTATTCACATAGTTTTATAAACCAAGAATTGCCCAGATAAGCTGTTCTATATAAAATGTTACTCTGTAAAGCAGTTTTCTCAGGCTTGACGAAGCTCCTTTGCAGAAGACTCAATACTAAATGTGCAGGTAGCTTTGTTGTTCTGACAAATACAGACTTCCTGTGTTAACTGGTGGATTTCCCCCTTTTTTTAAAGGTCAGGTTGTGTCTGCAGAGAGATTGAATGAGCTTTCACTGTGCAGAGATCTCAAGGTCAACAGACAAAAAGGGCATTACAATAGGATTTTGTAATAAATGGGGAAGAATAAAAATAAACAGACTTAAGAATAGTGAAAACAAATGAACACGGTGACTTTTTTGCACAGTGAGAAAGTTAAAACAAAGGTCCAAAATGTGTGCTTTCTCACAACTGAATTTTCAGGTTTTTGCTTTTTAAGTTTTTTATTTTTTTGCCTTGAAGCAGTTGATGGTTGGTTGGTCAGTGATTGCAAGTCAGCAGAGATTTCTGTTTTGCCTTTTTGTTTCAAGACCATCTGGTAAGCATTGATTAACAGATTGTGCTTCAATGGGTACTCTCCACTCCTCTTTATCTTTTAACCATCTCTTTTCTCTGCAGGGGGATCACACGTGGACCACCATGCTGGGACAGAGCGTGCGGTTACAGCCAGTTCCTATCCAGAGCCTGTCAGAGCTGGAGCGAGCCAGGTTACAGGATGTCGCCCTGTACCACCTGGAGGAGAGGGACCTGGACTTCAAGATCAGCATACCCAAAGGTACGGGGAATGACGGTGAAGGCTGCACTGGCTGTTCTGATTTTTCATAGGTAACATTTTTGAAATGCAGCAGTACATATGCAAGATTTAAAGAAATGTGCCTTTTCTTATTGAGAATTAGTTGAGAAATGCCACGGTCATATCTGCACGCTAAATATGAGGACAGTGAAAGGAGTTGGGATGCTTAAAGCCAACCTAAATGTTAAAGTGCATGTCTCATAACCAAGGAATTTGGTTATATTTGCACTGAATGTAAAAGTCAAAAGAGAAGGCAATCGGGCAGAATCAGTAAGCCCGGCTCTGGCCAAAGCTCAAAGTAAGTCAGTCAGCAGTTGCTGGTGAAAAAGGACAGAAGATAAAGGCTTTATTGTTGTCATGTAGTGACGTTTTTAGTGTCCATCACCAAGATTATGGACACACAGACATAGTCAGACACAGCATGAGGGCAGGTGATACGCCACCCATTAAACAAAGGGCCTACAGGACACCCAATATCACATCAGAGATAGGCAGGCAAGTTCAGCAGCTCCTTGTCCAGGATATCACTGAGGAGCGCTGCAGCCGCTGGGCTTCCCCTGCTGTTCTCATGAGGAAAAAAGATGGCAGCTACAGATTCTGTATGGATTACAGGAAGCTAAAAGTAGCCACCATTATTCAAATATGGATCAAGCAAAATATATTTGATCTTTACCAGACAAAACTTAGAGTGGGGGTCTAATAGGAGTTGAACGCTTTTCTTCTGTATAAAAGTCTTGAGGATTATGACTTCAAACCATAAAATGCCTCCTTATTGCTTTGGTTTCATTTTGTTATAAATTCATGAACCAAAACTACTTGTTTCATTTAAAAAATAAATAAATGAATATAGAGCATAATACACTCTTACAAAGGTCCTGCCTTATCTAACATTTGTTTTGTTTGGAGTGATTTAAAAAAGAAAGATCACAAATAGCACAATATGCTGATTTGCTTAAGTTTTTGGGAACCATCACAAAAAAACCTAATCTGAGAGAAAATAAGTTTCATTTGACACATAATTAAGAATCTGGTTAAATAGTAAAGGAGTGATGTAAATGCTTGGAGGCGGGGCCATGCTTGGTGTAAGTGTGGTAGCCAGATTTCAAATGTTGAGTATTTTATGAAGTTTTTATTAGTTATTGAAATTTCCGCATTAAAGTTGTAAATCAGTTTTTAAACTTTGACACATATTGTAGGTGTGCAGGCGAGAAAAAAAAATAGGCCATGAAATTCATGGGGCAGTGCATGAAAGCTTCTCCGCTGCAATGGCTGCTGGAACTGATGAGGGACGACTTTGTTTTTGTGATGTTTCTTGGCCGTTGCGGCCACTTTAACGCAGACTTTGATTAGCCGTGTCGGTGGTGAGGAGGACTGGCATCCCCAAAGTCTGAATCAAAGTTTAAACCAGTTGGAATCATGAAGAAGGTGGTTAGGAAGACAAAGTGATACAGCAGTGTTTTTCATGTACCGTAGTTTAAATGAGTTCTTGCAGCACTGAGTTCACCAATATATGCAAAATTCAGGCTTTGGTGTTGCTTGCTTTCTCTTGCATCAGACCTGCATGTCTGATGAATCTCTGATAACATCAGCACTGGAAAACTCAACACCCCCCCCCCTCCCGCTCCTGTTTACTTGCATTCCTCATCTTGCTGCTGGCCTTTTTCTCCCCTTTTGGAAATCTTGTTTACCCTTTTGAACTCCAGAGGACTCAGTCCATCTAATAAAGTGGGCTAGTTTCATTAATAAACTGTAAACCCCCAACACACCTCGCAGGCTGCAGACTGGGAGGTATCATCGTGTGTTTGTTGAAGCTGGTAGGGTCAGTGAGGTCAGGCGGATCACAGGGGCTGATACTGAGGAAATACAGCTGATTATTCAAGCGCTGTGTTTGTATGTGTGATCTGTTGGTAGCTTTTCTCCTGTGAGACCAGCTGGTATGTAAGCCTCTTTTCTCAGACTCAGAAGCTCTCTCCCATACTACCGTTCTCTTGGAAGGGTTATTAACCATTTGACCTGCTCAACTTTGACCATGCTGCTGATTGAGGCCAAGTATACTTATGGTTTCCAATAAATAGTCAAGCTCGATTAGACCTCGTCAGTGGTCGAGGGCTTTCGAATCCCCCTTGGGTTTAAAATTTCAAAATGGGATACAACCACTTTACATCTGCAATCTTTCACAATGTATGCATGCGTGCACCAAACAGGCTCTTAAAGGGGCCGTACAGGGATTTTTTTTTTGTAAACAAAATTTCTATGGTCCTATGATGCAACCCTCCACAGCAGTTCCAGTTTCTCATGTAGCTTCTTTGGAAAATGAATTGCCTACCCCTGACCCAAAGGAATAATAGGAGCAAGTATATTGATCAGATTTTTATGGCTCAATGAAGGGATGATTACGATCCTCAAATGAACATATGAAAACTTAAATGCCTATTTTTTCTCACCCACTTTCTACATTTTTTTAATTCATAGGAGTTTTTTTTACAGGCTCACTTTTTATTAATCTTAAATCATGCCAGCTTTGTTTAGGTGGGGTTGGATTCTCATGCATGGGGCATTACATACATCAATTACATTACATCAACCAGATCAGGGAAAAGTTAGCTCCTTCTGAAGATTTAGCTTTAGCATATATAATGAAACCATGCAAAATTTCACCTTAACACTATGAATACAGAAAGCAGGTTGAAATTGGGCTTTTTAATTTGACTAATTGTTTTTAGAATTTTTTAAGTCCTCATGACTGAAAACACATTTAAGCTCTTTTAAAGCACGCAACCAATTTTATGTCCAAACCAGACATTCACTGGAGGGCACGTTGGCCCTGATGCTGCAACAGATCAACACCTCCAAAGTGTACCTTTTATAAGCTGTAATTTATTTGTCTCTTTTTTTCCCACAGTTTTTTAGGGTTAACTTGAAGAAAAAGGAACCTGGTAAACAGCCGGCACTGGACAGAAACAAAAATTAATAGAACCCTGTTTAGCTGTCTGTGGATATTTCTGTGTTTGACTGAGTTATTATGTGGATGTCTTTGGACATTGTGGATCTATGACGTTCAGGTCCTTGTGTTTGAGGCCTCCAGGCATTCAAATCAGCCTCAAAAGTTTGGAATGTTTGGATGTGTTTGGGTTGTCCACTTAGGTCCAAAATAAGTTTTGGTATCTGTATATAAAAGGCTTTGTTTGGAGGTCTAGACGCTCACTGCATGCCCTCCATCTGGCTCTGGCAAACATCTGAGACATCCCAGACAAACTCAAAGTCTGCTTTTATTTTTTCAGAAACTCTTTTGGTTTTTCACAGATGTCCAAAATAAGTACGTGTGGTGGAATTTAGTGTTCTTAAGATGCCTCAGAAATTATTCTGGTCAATCAGGCAGCACACGTTGGGATTAACCTTTTCAGCAGATGTTTAGTGGAAGATAAAACCAGTTCTAAGCAGTCCAGTAATCTTGTAAATCATGAGATCTACAAGTAAAAAGCTTCTTTTGCTAATTTACCATTCTCATTTTTCCTCACTGAGATCCTGTTTATTCTGTTGCAGATTTACTGACATACTTAATCCGTTGGCTTCTCATTTTACGCAAAATGTTGGAAGTCAAAGATTCAAAACCCGTGTAAGCATATGCTACTAATGTTGTGAGTCACATTTTGTGTCTTTAGAGTGTAAATACACTTTAGAGTTAATACTTGCTTTGATATTAGTGTACCAAGGAAATTAGCGGGAGCTAAAGGGAATCCACTGTTAGCAGATAATGTTTCTTCTGTATGGCCCATCCTGTGAGAGTCCCTGCGCTCCCTGCTTTTGGGAAATGTTCTTGCTCTTCTCTCGTGTTCATGTATGTTTGTCCCATCAGGTCACAGTTCAATTAAAGCGCAACATTAATGGGAAAGATGAGTAATCTGCTTTATATGTGTCCTTTTCTTGCTTGTTTTGTGATATACATACATATTTTTTTCTCTGCAGTGCTGAGATAGTTGTGATCTCAGTAGAATTCCTTATCTTATGTTACTTTAATGTTTAAACATCACCACAAGAAAGACTTCCCACGTGGATGAAATAATTGCGGCTGTATGGAATGCCCTGTGTTGCTTTAAAAGGCCCAGCTTTGATTTAGTGATTTACTGACCCAAACAATTTCTTCCAGCGTACGTAAACCCAGTCAGAGGGAGAGGATGTGCAGCTTGTAAAACGGCACACACTCATACTTTCCTTGTTTCTTTATGAAGTCAGCCTTTTGGGTAATGGATAGCAGCAGCAGCAGATGTGAAGAACTTAATTAAGCAGAGCAGTTTGTGTGAGAAAGGAAAAATAAGCAGACAAGTTAACCTAATAAACTGTTTTTTGTAACAAAACACCATATACGTGCATGCGTAAATGAACTAAAAGCTCACAGCGTGTTTATGCTTCGAGGTGATGTAATGCAGTTATTAATATGCATGCAGATATTCCATAATCTGAGAAAAACAACACACTACCACCATCTGTGACAGGAATGTGCTGAAAACATTCGTAATAGTGCGACGAGCTTAGACAAACCAATTTTATTGACTCTAAAAATGACTCCTTTAACCCTCGTAGATCTCTCTAGGCTATGCTCCATAGAGGCTTAAATTGGAACAACAAAGGTTTAAAAGACTTTCTGTGTCTTATAGAGACAGTTTCTTCTGCTCATCTCACAGACAAAGCGCTCTCTGAGTAAGTGTGGGAATATTCCTCCTTGGTTTCTCCCCTGGGCTGTAATCTCTCCAGGCCACCCAGGCCATTACAGTCTCAGCATCACCTCCCGTTGCGCTCCCTCCTATCTTTTGTTGCTCTTTCTTCTCTCTATCTCTCTATGTGTTTTCATTCCTCGCATTTCATCTCGCTTTTCTCCATGTTCCTGCTCCCTTTATTCTCCGGGTGCTTCATCCAGCTTGAACTGAAAGAAGAGCGAGCGCTCTCCTCTGTGTTTGTGCACTTTATATGTGTCAATCTTTACATTTATTTTCATGCATGGCCCCGTGTGTGCGGGTATATGAGTGTTCATGCACCCCGGGTGTGTTTTTTAGTTTTGCTGGCAGGGTCCAGGGAATTCTTGGTGAAATGTGTCAGTACTTGTGTGACAGATTTGCTCTTATTTGGTGCGGTTTGGAGTTCATTCTCATGCCCCGTTCTCCGAGTCGCTGCTCTGCAGGGACTTCAAACTAACTCGCTCGCTGCTTCCTCTCACTTTTCCATCTGTTTTTTTTTCCTTTATAAACTTTCTCGCCTCACTTCAGTTTGTCTTATTTACACTTAAACCTTATGACTTTTTTACCTTTTGTTCACCCTGTGTTTACCATCTTTAAATGTTTTTGAAACATGTCACGGGGAAATGTCTAACTTATAATCTCATAATCACTGAGATTATGAGTTGCTAGTCAAGTATAGGACAGCAAAATATGACAAGCATCCATTAAAAAGGCAAAGAACCCTTAAATGCTCAGATAAACAGAAATATACAAGCATCGGCTTGGACCACTTTATTAGGTACACCTTGCTAATACTGGGTCAGACCCATTTTTCCTTCAGAGCTGCCTTAATTCTTTGTGACACAGATTCAACAAGTTGCAGGAAACATTCCTCAGAGATTTTGGTCTACAATGACATGATGGCATCACGAATCTCCCGTTCCACCACATCCCAAAGGAGCCCTGTTGGATTGAGATCTGGCGACTGTGGAGGCAGTGAACTGATTGACAATTTGAGCTTTGTGACATGGTGTGTAAATGATGATCAGTCGGTACTAAGGAGCCCAAAGTGTGCCAAGAAAATATTACACCACAGCACCATTCTGTACTGTTGATACAAGCCACTGTAGATCCATGCTTTCATTTTGCAAATTCTGATCCAAATCTGGCAGCAGAAATCAACACTCATCAGACCAGGCAATGATTTTACAGTCTTCTATTGTCCAATTTTGATGAGCCCGTGTGGGTTTCCTGTTGTTAGCAGACAGCATTGGCACCTGGTGTGGTCTTCTGCTGCTCTAGCCCATCTGCCTTAAGTTTTAATGTGCTTTGTGTTCAGAGATGCTTTGTTGTAACAGGTGATTATTTCAGTTGCTGTTGCCTTCCTATCAGCTCAAAACAGTCTTTCATCAGCAAGGTATTTTCACCCAGAGAACTGCATAGTTTCTCTTTTTCTGACCAATTTCTGTGAACCAGAGATGGTTGTGTGGGAAAATCCCAACAGATCAGCAGTTTCTGAAATACTCACATACAACAATGCCTTGTTCAAAATCACCCAAATCCCCTTTCTTCCCCATTCTGATGCTCATTTTGAACTTCAACGGGTTGTCTTGATCATGTCTGCGTGCCTAAATGCATTAAGTTTATTGGCTGATATTTGTGTCAATGAGCTGTTGGAAGTAGCCATTTAGTAAAGGTCGGGAAATCTAAGCTTATTGAAATTGGATAGATTTCAGTTTACATGCACTGAGCTTTTCCGGGTCACCTAAGTGGGTATACACACCCAAATGGTATCAAATGGTGAAAAGACAAACAAACATAAATGTCATGAGATCTGAACCAAACCAAAATGGCATGGTAAGATGGCTATTGAACTGTAGCCATCCAGTCATCAGTAATGAGTAAGGAGAACTATTTAACAATAAACTGAATCTGAACAGATTCTGAAGTAACATCAGGAGATTTTGTTTTGTTTGCACAATTGGCATTAAATGCATTTTTTCCTTTAAACACCTTCAGTCGTTGACCATCAGTTACAAATGTAGTCTGCTGTCTGCAGGACCGTAGCTGAATTTTTTTGTTTTTGTCTCGTCTGTCACCTTACCTCTCTGTGAATGTGCATTATGTAATCATACACCAAGGTCACACATGTACATGCACACACTCATCAGTAGCAGATCAGCCTTAGCTGGAAGAAGCGTGTGTTCAGTGGGAGGAGCCGGGCGCTTTGGAAATAAACTTTAATTTCCTGCAGTCATGAGAATTTGACCTCTTTATCCCAGCAACACACAGCGGGCTTCTTCTTTTCCCCTGCTATTTTCATTTTTTTCCTACTTTTTTTGTTATTAAAGCATGAAAAAAAAAATTTCCATGCCTCATAGCACCACAAACATGTTGGACAGCCTTACTTGCATGTAGGTACCAGGAGTGATACCTTAATAGGGAAAAGGCCCAACTTTGAATTAGTGATTTCTAAACACCAGCTTCACTAAGGCAAACAAAGACTTCGTCCACATGAACCCGGTCAGAGAGGGAGGATGTAGAGCTCGTCTAAAAAAAAAAAAAAAAAAAAAAGAATCCTGACTTGAAATTTAAAACACATGTCCTGTCATATACATAGGCATGGGTTTAGCGCTCATGCTTTACATCAATCGACTCTTTTCTGCTCCCAGACTTTCTTTTTATGTTGTAGTTCACATGAATTTATTTTAAAAACACAAAGAGAAAGCAAAAACGACAGCAGTGGTTGTTTTTTGAGGTCTGACTAAATTTCAGGGAGAAAACATTTCATCACAAATCTTCCCCGGTTAGTTACTTGGGATTTTTTGATACTGTAAGTTTTCTGAAATTTTATGAAAATTAGGTATTATCTATCCAAATATGCACCAAATTAATGCACCAATAATACTAAATTATTTGGTATTTTAAAGTTGCCTTTTTATTACAATGGCACAATGCTTTTGTTGCTTTTATAAACTTATTTGTGTGTGTGTTACAAAAATCCATGTGTTACCATGGGTATAGGCATATTTTGAAGTAGCTATAGATTGGCTTTTAGGTTTTGGTGCATTGGCTGCACAGTTTTAGAAATAGAGAATACAATAAAGTATATACTTATATAAAAAATGAATTAAAACTGGTAACAGGAGGTGGTTAGTTTGTGATATTACTCATTACTCTGACCTAAATTTGCTGCTCTTGTATTGAAGTTTGTGTCCCAGTGGCGAGTGGGCCACATATATTGGCATGAGCACTTTACACATGACTGGGTAGCATTAGCAATTTATAGCCAACAGTTTGTGTTCTTTATGTGTTTTTTTAAAATCAAATTTTGAAGGAAATACATCACTTTCTCTTTTTATGAGTCTGAAGACGGACTTCTAGCCAAGAGAATTTCACAGGCCAGCGCTATCGGAAGACCGGGGGGCAGGGGGTGGGGTGCGTTATTCCTGATTTTGAGAAACACTGATCTAGCTTGTTCATATTGGAGCCAGTAGAGATGGGTGAAGTATAAGAAGAAGAAAAAAACCCCGAAAAAGAATAGATAATATTCTTTAAATAACACCATAACATTTCTTGAAAACTATTTTTTTACAGATAATTGATCTCTTTACGCTAAGACATTTTCAGGTACATTAAACATGCAAAAAGACACGGTGCAGTTAAATAAACGCCTACTTTTGTGTGAAAGAAGATGTGTCATGGAAGCAAAACATCAAAATTGACAAAAAGTGCATGAAAAAATAAAATAAAACCTGTGAAGTGGTAGTGTATTTTCAAAGTACATCATAACGCTTTTCTGCATAAATCACTTGATTCAGATCTTTTAACTTTTTTCTGTACTAAAATATATTTGTTTTAAAAAAATCAGTTGACTTTTACTATTTCTGTTCATTTTGTTTTAATATTTTTTTTCATTTAAATTTGTGCATTGTAAAATACATTTTTGCTCTCTTTACTATTTACTTACTTCCCTGTCTGTATTTTTCTCACACACACACACACACACACGCATGCATGCATCTCCCTTTGTCTGGCATGTCGAGGCCCATTAGGCAGAGTGGCCTATTCAAACAAACACAAGAGACTGTGTCTATTGAAAAGGTCCGCTCTCATCTTAGAGCTGAGGTAGAGGTAAAAGCAGAAGATAATAAGTGAGGAGAGGAAAAGGAAAAGTTTATTGAGGGTGAGAAGAATGGGTGGTATCTGTTGGTTAAAGGAAGAACACACGACTGACCTTATTAAGTTCAATTAAAGAAGGTAAAAGGACTGCTTCCAAGATCGAGGTTTAAAGTTCTGATTTATCAACACTCCTGCTCCACCACGTATCGTTGTTCTGCCAGCCCGGTCTCATTTGAAATTTGTTCGCACAGACACAAAAAATGACACATAATCATGATGGTGTGCGTCACAACTTTGCAACTAATATATTTTGTGAGAAGTATATTTCATGACTGCAGCATGTAAGTCGTTGTAAATATGGACAGCCAGATCAAACAAACAAAAAAAAGCCTCATGTTTAGGGACACCAAAATAAAAATAAAAAAAAATCATCACAATCACAACTGCTGTGTTGCTTTTTACTAAATAATTTCCTTACAATTTCCAACATGTTGGTTTTTTGGATACACGGTTTTAACAAATATTTAAACCAATTTTTAGCTTTTTTCTTGTGGGTCAAGCACCTTCATGAAGCTCTATATTTGGATTGCAATGGATACTTTGAACACGCTGGAGAGATTACAGCTCTCAACTGACCTGGGAATGCCTCGGTGGATGGATGGATGGATGGATGGATGGATGGATGGATGGATGGATGGATGGATGGATGGATGGATGGATGGATGGATGGATGGATACGTAGTAGTAATTTGGTTCATGTG
>VUQK01042996.1:11032-33135 GCA_015106715.1 Bujurquina vittata
AGCTCTCAACTGACCTGGGAATGCCTCGGTGGATGGATGGATGGATGGATGGATGGATGGATGGATGGATGGATGGATGGATGGATGGATACGTAGTAGTAATTTGGTTCATGTGCAGATGAAAGTTGATGACAGGCACATCTCAGCAATGTATGTAACTAATAAAAGGCATCACAGATGAACTGGAACACAGTCTTTGTTGTTCAAGCTAATGCGCACACACACTTGAGCACCACAAACACTGGATTCATTGCGACCTTTTCTTTCTTCCCACAGAAACTCACAAAAGGAGAAAATCTCTGCGCAGGAAGTTTGACTCCTTTTCAAAGGAAAAGAAAGAGCGAGGTGAGTTCACAAAACCCAGAGCCACAGAAGTGGTTAAACACGATCCCGTCTGTGACCACAGCTATAAGCTGTGAGTGTTTCCCCAAGGCCTGTTAAACTAAATGTTATTTTCAAACACAATGTCCCTTCTGTCCATTGAAGCAGCATCACCACCACCACTGGCATGCAGTGGCTTTCACCAGCAGCAACCACTAATGGCCACACATACTTGAACTGCTTTTTGTAAAGAACAAGTGGCTCAAGGCTGCACTCTGAATCATGGAGGGTTCACTCAGTCCAGCTTGTGCTGCTTCGACTGAATAATGAATGAACACAGCACTAATATAAGCTGTGTTAAGTTTTATCTGGAGCAAGTTTAGATTTTGTTAAGTTTTTTTGCAATAAAATGTTAAGTTTAAATAAAAAGAAAACACTAGGAAACTAACAAAGATGAGACAGTAAAATGAAGAACAAGTATTACAATATTAAGTTCATGCTGTCCCAATTTTTGAAGTTTTTCAAGTGAAGAAAAGATAACTTTGTAGTTGCTCCATCCACCGCTGTTTGTTTGAAAGAGCAAAAAATCTGCATTTATACTACAGAAGTTAATATATGCAGATGAACTGTTAATAAGTATTTCTTATCTGATTACTTGATTAATTGAAGGAATAATTGAGAGAATACTCGATTACTAAAATAATACAAAAAAAAAATTCAGTGGTGGAAACAGGCTTTCATACAGATCAGAAATCTCTGTGGTTCTCGACAACTTCTCAGCAACACTCTGCCAAATCTAAATTTTCTAAATACAGTGTGTGCTTAGCTTTTTGAAATTTACTGTAGTACAAGCAAGCAAACAAACAAACAAACAAAGAAAACAACAAAACAGAGGTTCATGAATGTGTGCTCATTTCTAATATTTGTATTCTTCTGGATATAAACCAGGTAGGAGAAACTTCGAATCTAGTGGAAATGATATTCTTCCATGTCACTTTGACCTCTTCCCAATAAGTTTTAATCTTTCTGTAAAACAAAGTGAAACTGTGTTCCTTTGGTGTACTTTTAATACTAGAACAGCCATCTGCCGTGACCGGTTGAGGGTGAGGGTCATCTGAGTGCTCTGACTGGTCAGCCTTTCTTGGTATTTAGACATGAGAAGGACAGAGGTGTGATGTAACTTCCCAAAGGAGGGAAGACGCTTCATTTTGTAGCCTTTTTGTAGCAGTAGTCTAAAGTCCTCTCTCCTCTGGTGGTTCAGTCGATGTGCTGAGTGAACTGCAGAATCACCTTTTTCATGTTTGCACTGTCCCTGGCTATAATGAGAGCAGCATTGTGTTGGTTAGCCCGATAGGTGGAAATATTCTCATTCGGATAGCGCAGTGTCCATGTCCACCTGGGGTGGGATATAGACAGCACTGAAGGTGACCACAGTGAACCTTTGGGGCAGGTAGTGGGGGAGCATTTCAGGGTTAGACGCTCCAGGTTAGGCAAGCAGGATTGCTTCAGAGGGACAACATTGCTGTCACACCAGTTGTAATTGATCATTAAGCATAAACCACCTCCTTTTGATTTCCCAGGCTTGCTCCTTCTGTCTATGCGATGAACTCTGAAGAACTCCACCAGCTGTATGGTGTGGTCCGGTATGAGGGGGGCAGCCATGTCTCCATGAGACAGATGATCAGTCCCGTGTGTCCCTCTCAAACTGTCCAGCTTGTTCTCCAGTGACTAGACATTAGCCAGCAGGATGCTTGGCAGTGCTGTTTGGTGTGCTCTGTGCTTCAACCTTTCTCTTACTGTGCACTGGCTCTTTTCCCTCAGGGTCTTCTCTGGGGGTCCTGCGTCCTCCTTTGTCTGAGCTGGCCCACCAGCAAAGGATGTCCAGGGCCAAGCCAGGCCAGGAGAAAAAGGTCTCAAAATACAGCCAGAGTGCTGTATTCCAATGTTGAAAAGAGTCTGTCGTATGTGACATGACACTGAGCAGGAGGTCAAAAATGAAGGCAAAAACAAATGTATACAAACAAAGTGTTGACCGCTTGTGACCTCACAGACACCATGTTTCTAAGATTTTTAGGACTGAGTACAATTACTTCAGTTTTATCTGAATTTAGACGCAAGAAATTAGAGGTCATTCACGTTTTTTATATCTTTAGGACTTTGCTGCAGATTAATATGTGTCATTTTACTTCATGGATAGATAAAGCTGGGTATCATCTGCATACCAATGAAAATGCATGCAATGCCTTCTAATAATACGCCTTAAAGAACCACAGAACCCCGTGGAACTGCATAAATAACCTTAGTGTGCGAAGAATGTTAAATGGACTAGTTCTTATATAGCGTTTTTCTACTCTGACTGAGCACTCAAAGCGCTTATACACCATGTTTACATTTACCCCATTCACACACGCACTTCCATGTGTAACTAAGCTAAGTGCTTTAATTATCTACCATTCACACACATTCATACTCCAACACTTGAGCAACTTGGAGTTGGGTATCTTGCCCAAGGATACATTAGCATGCAGCCTGGAGTAGCCAGGAATCGAACCACCGACCTTCCGATTGCTCTACCTCCTGAGCTACAGCCACCCCATAAGAAGACTCTAGTCTATTAGATAGACATTGGACTCTATTAGAGATTGATGCTAAAAGCTTGCAGGTACACTGCTATCTAATTCTGTTTCCCCTGGATTGTTGCGTTGTCTGTTAATGTGACACAAGAGAAGCTGGCTTCAAATCAGCACAGTTTTTTATGAAGGGAAAAACTAGCGATAGAAGCCAAAATATTTTTTGTACCAGGCTGTAAATGTGTTTTTTATTGCTGTAAAGTTGCACATTTGAACATGAGTCTATGGGTATGGAGCCTGACTCATGTGGACACTAATGGAACTGCAGTTTTAGCCTCATTTGGTTTATATTTTACAGCCGGATTTTGCCATTCAGGAATCTGACTGTTGTGTTGTGTGGCTACCTCTTGTGTGAATTGCAACATGGGTATGAGGTTGACCTGGAGCTGTCCCCACATGTACACAGCTACATGTCCTTTTGTTTTAATTTCCTCTATTTTCCTTTTGAAGTGCAAACCCTGCCATTTTTGTTTAAAAGAGCGAAAGATACTGAGAGTCTCGTTCTTTGATCTTTGTGGATCAAATACTACTTTTAATTTCCTGGGGCTGTGGTGCTGCTAATCTGCTTGTTAAATGACTCCAAGTCAAAGTGTCTGCTGCGTTAGATTAAGCTCTCATCCTTTTAACGTGCTGCATTGCTGGTTTTCTTGTAGACCCGAGCCCCCTATTTGGTCATCATTCTCGGCCTCCGTCTTTTATTAGCGTAGCACATCATTCAGATGGGGTTTTAAACAACCGTGGAAACTAAATATCTGAAAGTTTGGGAAAATAGTGACTCCTTCAGGACTTTTTCATGGCCAATAATCCAAACCACTCAAAAATTCATTACTAACCTCATGTTGTTGAGGGACTCATTTCAGATGTACTTTTGGTTAAAGTTGGGTCTATTTTAGGCATCTTCTTCCTGCCATATAATGGCATTTGCCCATCAAGGATCCTCCTCACTGCTTTCATTTATTCGCCTCTTGACTTTGCCTTTTTTAAAAATTTTGCCTCCTTTTCTTCTCACCTGTCTCTGCTCTCTAACCCATGTGGCCAATCAGGTGCCAACCTTTCAGAGAGAGATGTTCTCTTTTCTCAGGTGATTATCGCAGCAGGGCGAGATACAGGCCAAAAAAACCCCAACACAACACAACATGCATTCAGTGGCTGTCTTTGCAGCTCTTTAAATCCTGCCTCCAGCCTCTTACACACAGTGGCTTAGCTCCAGCTAACCCTGCTAATGAAAACACAGAACATTGGGACCTGGCATCTCTCATACTGGCTCTACTCCTCTACTACTGAAGGCAGGACTGCGTCGCCTTCAGGGGTTGTTGGGTAATGGATTACATACTGACAACTGTAATCTGCTTGGCCTTGGTATACGGTTGATCATAATGCAATGAGTTGGTAGTTTTTATGCAATTTTCCAGTGTTTAAATTACTGCTGCCTAGGAAAATCCTGTGTTTTTAAAGTCCAAGGCTCCAGGAGGTCCAATATTATCATCCAGCTGCCCCTCTACTAAATATATCCCCTTCATTTTTCAACAGACGCTGACCTGAGTACCAGACATACTAAGAGAAAAGAGCAGTGAAATTCCTGAACTTTAAGGCAAACACTTTCCTTCCTGTGAGAGTTTTGTTTTGCTCAATAATTCGGCACATATCCAGATAGGCTCAGTGTATTTAATCCAAGAGTCTTGCACAAGATCAGCCCAGTTCAACAACAGTTGAGTCACTGTCTTGTAGTTTTATTACTGGCATGTTCCTTATCAGTCTCCTCCATATAATTAAGGACTTGGGGAACATCTGCCGGGCTGCTGTTTGCTCCTTTCTCTTGTTGCCTTCTCTCAGCATCAGACTCATCCGCACTGACTGGTATCAGAAAGTAGGCATCAGAATACAAATAGTTAATATGCAGCCCATCTGTGTGAAATGCTGGACAACCAATTATCTTGATTTATTTTTGAATCAAGATAATTAATAATTGATGTAGAATCAATTATTCCTTTTCATTTCTAAATATTCTTTACACTGGTATCCTACATATCCAGTCTGCACTCCTATCCTCATTGTGGTTTCTTTCTTTACCATCATCCCAGTAAAAGTCCTGAAGTTGACCCTTGGGCCCTTGTGTGTGAATTTTTCATATTCTCCTTGTGCCTGCATGGGTTCTGTTTATTCGGCCCAGGACTCTATTATACAAGAGGATCTTAATCATTTCACTTCCTGTTTAAAAAATGGTAATAAATTTGCTAGGCTATTTTTCATTGGACAACGTCGTACTAAATAATAATTACCAGATTTGCCATCTCACACCAGTTGCTGTGATCTTGATTGTCCTCTAGAATAAGTATCCATAATTACTAAGCATATACATAAAATAAAGAAACATCAGAATTAAAAACCTTGAATAATGTCAGTGAAACCCTAATTTTAGTTAGATATGGATATACCACCCGTGACAATAATGGGAAGGAATATTCAAATAGGTTTAAGAAAGTTTAATATTATTAGTTCCATTTCTGTGCTTAAGTACCATGAACTAGCATATAAAAAACACAGTAAACGAATACAAATGGTATCCTTTTGTTTTTCTCTCTAAGTCAGGCTGCACTCTGAATGGCACTTTAACCTTGACCTCGATACTAACTAGAATCTGTTTGCGTTATTTGCCATAAAGAAAAAGAATACTGCAATTTTATAATCTCGTACTGGAAAATTGTGTAGGATTTTTCTTTTATCATGAAGTACTAGTAATTTTACTTTATTGTCTTAAACCTGCCATGTCTAAGAATGCCACAGAGTAGAGTACTGTAGGTGATTTTCATGAAGATTTTACAAAGCAAGTTTAAATGCAGGTTGCAGTAAAAAGTTGAGAAAAATCTATATAAGTTTCTTCAAGAAGTGATTTAAATAAAACCAGAAATAAAATATAGATTAACAAAAATATACACATATTATATAGCACTGTACAAAAGGCTAATGGCCATCAATGAATACCATCAGAGACGAGCTTGATTGTCTTTACCAATTCTACCAAGAACAGTGATTTTATATATGTATGTATATATATATATAACTATATAAATAAAACTGAATTCTACTTTAGCCGAGCACTCAGAGGGCTTTATACAACACGTTTGTATTTACCGACTTCTGCAGCTAAATTCTTAATATCTAACAGTTACATTCTGACTGTTGCATCAGAGAGCAACTTGGGGTTTAGTATCTTGCCCAAGGATACTTTGGCATTCAGACTGAAGCAGCCAGGAATGGAACAACCAACCTTCTGATTAGTAAATGACCTGCTCTACCTCCTGAGCCACAGCCACCCCAATTTATATATATGTTTGAGCATGTATATGTACTTTTAAGCCTGTGTAGATTGGAGAAAATCTAAAATTATTCAAACTTGTGCTCCCAATTCTTGTTTTGTAAAGTCATTAAAGATGTATGCTGTACAGTCGTTCCACTCTGGAAAAAGAACAGTTAAAAGAAATCATTAGAAGCCCCCAAATGACCGCGACATTCATGCCGATGATGAGTGTATGTAAACTTCTGACCATAACTGTATAACAGTACTAGTTAATGAGCCTTGGTGATTTGTGAAACTGAAAAGAAAGCAAATACTTTCCCCACTCATGTATAACCCTCTTCTAAACCCTGAAAGCTCTTCTGAATGTCCTGATAGCTCGACTACCCGTCTTTGAGAAGCAACAGTTCCCAGCTGCCATAGATGGCTATTAAATCATCAGCTGCTTACTTTAAACAAGCAAACACTTCCAGCACAAACTGCTAACACCATCATGGCTGGCTTTAAAAGCCAGAAATCATAGCCAGGAGTGACTGTACCCGCCAAAAGACGTCAGGACTGAGGAATAAGCCCCAGCTTACTGATCAAAGAGTGCATAAGGCACAGCAACAGATGACATCTTTTCAGTGGATTGAGCTCGTTCCTGTTGGCAGGGATGCTGTGTTTCTTTAGATGGTATGTGTTTTAGTTCAAACTGATGTTCTCCAAAGTGTCACTAAATACTTGCAGTAAAAATGAGGTGGGGGGAGGAAAATAGTCAGCAATAAACTGTGTCAGTTGCAATGTGCAATGTGCTATTTTAAGAAACCAAAAACCAAATTGCCACCATATAGTTGACCGTACAATGAGACTGCCATTATGTAGTAATATCCAAATATACAGTAAATATTGCTTTACCCTTTTTATGTACTGCAGTCAAAGTAGGCTATCCCACAATGCCTTACAAAAAAAAACAGTCCCTATCCAGGGATTGTACATGATCATTCTCTGTGAAATCCAGTTTTCACTATCTTGGTGTTCTGAACCTGAACGTGATGAGCAATTCCAGATCTGTCTGAGAAACTGAGAATTTTGCATACTTTGTTTTTGTTTAATGACTTGTGATTAAAACTCATTAGCCAACAATAATCCTCCTTTCTGACTCTAAGCATTATTTACAAGGCTTATTTACAAAACGAACTTCATGTTTTATTTAACATAATCTCAAACTTCACCAAAGTGTTTACTGAAGCCACAGAGAACGGGACCCGAAAGCCTTTTCGCAACCAGATCAGTTGCCATTCAGTAGTCATTGAAAAAAAAAATGCAGGTTTAAGGCACTTCCACATTGGCTTTACTTGGAAACCACATTCATCTTTTTTATACTCTCTATGACTGCCATGTAGAAGGAAAACATCTTGCCTTTAGAACGGCCTTAACCCTTCATGGCACAGATTCAACAAGGTGCTGGAAACAGTCCTCAGAGATTTTTGTCCTTATGGACATGACAGCGTCACACAGTTGCTGCAGATTGGTCAGCTGCACATCCGTGATGAGAATCTCCTGTTACACCACATCCCAAAGGTGCCCAATTGCATTAGGATCTGGTGATTGTGGAGGCCATTTGAGTACAGTGAACTCATTATCATGTTCAAGAGAGCATTTTGAGATGATTTGAGACTTTGTGACATGTTGCATTATCCTGCTGGAAGCAGCCATCAGAAGATGGGTACACTGTGGTCATAAAGAGATGGACATGGTCAGCAACAATACTCAGGCAGGCTGTGATGTTTGAATACAAACACCACCAGCAGCCTTAACTATTAACTGCCATATCCAAGGCAGATTGAATAAAGTCTTTAATGTTGTCTACACCCATTTCTGACCCTACCGGCAGGAATCAAAATTCATCAGGCCAAACAGCCTTTTTCCAATTTTCTTTCTTCTGGATATTTTCTCTTTCAGACCATTCCCTGTAAACCAGAGATGGTTGTGTGGGGAAATCCCAGCAGATCAGCAGTATCTGAAATACTCAGTCGAGTCCGCCTAGCACCAACAACTATGCCACATGGTGCCTCCCCATCCCAATGCTCAGTTTGGACTTCAGCAGGTCTTTTTAACCATACCTACATGCCTAGATGTATTGGATTGGTGCTGTGTGAGTTACATAAACAAGTAATTATACAGGTGTACCTAATAAAGTGGCTGGCAAATGGAAACAGTAAGGGCTATTTTAAATAAAGCTGCAGCACTGTGCTCAGTTCCAAACAGCAAAGCTCTCGTTTGCATACAGTGCCTGGATGAGAAGAGGCTATACAAATTATAAACAGTTGCTCTGTGTTTGCAGTACGATTAAGTTTAAATTAAACAGCTTTGCAGCAGAGTGAATCTTTCACATAGCAAATACCTGTTAGCCGTCGTGTATTAATATCTACTTAGTAGCCAAAACTAAGTTAAAGTTTAAGTGAATTGTGACCTGCTGTGTAAACAAATGTGTGTAGCTTCACAATCTGTTGCGTTAATTAGCTCTTAATGGCACTCGAGACTGGTGTAAGCTTGCACATGTGGCCACAAGTTAAGAGTAGCTGGCTGCTGGTCAACAAGGCGCCTATCAAGGAGCTTATCTGTGAGCCTGGAGGTACACGTGGAGGAGGGCTGCTCATGTTTATACAGCATTAAAACCATTTAAAAACTGGGTCAAGCAGGGCGAAATGTGAGTAAAAAATTAAACTGAGAACTCAGAAGTTTTGGTGACTCCCAAATTTACCCTTTGGCATCTGGAAATTTTAAATTAAAATAATCTAAACTGTAATTTCCCCTGTTGAGGTGAATGAGAAGAGTGATGTAGCTCTGCTGAATGAACTCCTCACACAACCTGAGAGTTATTTCAGGCTGAGTCCATCCTGCATCCTTAAGCCGTCACGGCGCTTCCTGCCAGTCTGATTCGGATCTGGGATCTGCTCGGGACTGTGAGACTGTGCACGTGTGTGACTTCTTGCTGTCCATGTGCTTCCATTCAAACAATCTGAATCTGAACCTGAATAATCCGCTCTCTGTGCATGTGAATGACACATCAGCTGAACACTCCTCGAGTACAGAACTGGTAAAATTGCACTGTCCAGGCTAGTTATGCATACAGGTCGCTTTGCAACTTGACAGAGGTCAAGACCTAAAAGTCCCTGAGGACACCTCCTGATGTAATGTCCTTTAATAAAATCTGACTCCAGACCTATTTTGTTGTTGACCTCTGAACCTCTGTTAAGAAATGGTTTATCAAGTCATGAAAAATGATCTGTTTGCTTGTGCACATGAAAACGAATTGCACTGGTATCATGGTATTTATTTGTTTTTTTTACCATGGTGTGGCAGTTTGACACTAATATTATTTCTGCATATAGTACCAGTCATGCCTGCAGTGAATTTCATTTCTTTTTTTTAACTGAAAAACCTCCAAGTAGTCGACACAGCTCCTCCTCATCACGAGTTATTTTGGAGCATCTCTGCTCGTGATCAGTGATATAATACATTAAACCCACTTGAAGGGTGGAGTGCCCACTCCAGGTCAGGGATGAGCTGCTGAGGGTCTTGTTCACAATTGAGGGGCGAGTAAAGCGGGAGATTGGCAGACACATTGATGCAGTCTCTGCAGATGCTCTGCGGGTCTGTTGTGGTGAAGAGAGAGTTGAGTGTGAAAGCTGTCGATTTACCGGACAATCTACATCCCTACCCTCACTTACGATCATGAGCTCTGGGTAGTGACCAAAAGAATGAGATCGTAAATATGAGTGGAAATAAGCTTGCTTTGAAGGGTGGCTGGCCTCTCCCTTAGAGATAGAGTGACAAATTTGGTCATTCGGGAGGGACTCCACATCGAAAGGAGCCAGCTGAGGTGGTTTGGGCATCTGACAAAGATGCCTTCAGGCTGAAGTGTTCCTGGCCTATCCTACTGGAAGCAGGTCCTGGGTGGAGCCAGGGCATACTGGAGAGATAATATCTCTCAGCTGGTCTGGGAATGCCTGGGTGTTCTCCCGGATATGCTGGCGTAGGTGGCTGGGGAGAGGGAGGAATGGGATTCTGCTGCCCCCATTACCTAATCCCTCAGTTAAGCAGGAGAAAATGGATGTAGCAGTATTTAAAAAGTTCATATGATGCATGAAATCAAGGGTGTTCCCTTTCCTGTTCAACCCATCGGCTTATCTCCTTCCATTCGCCATTCGCATTTTCAGCTGATCTGGTGAACATGAAACTCCTGTGACGACAGTGACCTCCCTCGAGCTGTGTTCACCTGCAGCCTGTGTCTCTGGCGCTGCAGTAAGCCTGTATCAGTCTGAGTGTGATGTCTGCTGTGTGGCTGTGGCTGCTCTAACAGGATTATCCTGCTCTCAACATTCTGTCTATTCTTATACCGCTTGTCTACTTAAACCTCTTATCCGCTGTGCGAGGAGCTGTGGGATTACGGCGTTCACAAGCTAACAAGTTCATTTTATTATCGCCTATAAACACAGGTTTTAGTTACCTTTTTTTTGATTTGTCAGCCATTACTGCTGGAAGCTCCGTCAGTATATCCCTGCAGTCTCTGCTGCTGCTCGATCTCACAGTCCCTCAGTGTTTTATCAATAACAGCGGTGCATTTTAATCTAGATCTTCTTCAAGCACTAAAGATATCGGGCACACAATCACATGTACACATTTGGCTGGTGGAATTAACCACCCACCCTAAAGGCTTCAGTGTGGCTGTGCGTTGGTCCTCTGCAGGGGTTTTGCAGGCATCTACATATTAAGCCTGTGTTGTGTCATCAGGGAGCGGTGTAAAAAAATATGTGTATCAACTGGTCATTGAGCTACTCTTCTTAACATTGGGCTTTTAGCTTATCCTCTGCAGAAGTAGACAGAAGCTGTAAAACCCGACAGAATTTCAGCTCTTCTGTCGTCATAATCTCTTCCCTTTGTTGTTCAAGCAAACTTTTCAACCAATCAGCAATCCACCTGCACATGTCACCCCTGCTGGGCAACTTCACATGCAAGCACATCTGCATTGGTTGTGCAAAATCTGTTTCCAAAGACCTACACAAATGGGCACAAACACGCGTAAAAATGCCACTAGGTGATGTCATGACGTGCTATTTAATTTTACTGTTTGCACTGGACCCATTAAATCATGTTATGGAAATATAGTGACAGCGAGGTCATTGCTTATGCAGCTTAGACATCAAAATGAAGATGATAATTGCTGTGATTGTTTGTTGTGTATGAATCAACATTAGTCACTAATATGCAGCTAGCGGGGCTCATGCTATTTGCTAATGAAAGCTTTGTCAGCTCCATAAACAGCTCAATAGATGGACGTAGCCACCGTGACGTCACCCATTTGGTTGTGTTCAATCCTTGAGCTGAGTGTTTTCTGGCTGACAACTTGTCAGTCCGCCAGGTAGTTGAAGTCCTTAGCCAATGAGCTGGGTAAGCCTCTTGTTTCTGTTTGAATCCCTAAAAATATCACATTCATTTGCTTGTTTCATAGCCTCTGACGACACCGGTATAAATGGTGCAGAAGCCAGTGCTTCACAGGCTTCTGTAGTTCCACTTTGTCCATTATTTCTCTGAGAGGTTCGTCCCCAGTGAGTCCCATCATCTTGTTGTTTGGAGCTCAGATGCTATCGGCAGACAAGAATGTGAATGCTCGAGGCTCCAGTTCTGCTCCAGATGTGATTTACAACTTTGGTGCATTCAGACCAGAATTTATTTATGTGCAGTTCTGTTTGTATAGGAGAACAAATAGCAATTCAGACAAATGTTAATCTTATAAATTTTATTCACTTATCAAGACAGTTAATAATCCTGAAAGCTTTGTTTAGCACAAAAAGAATGAGTTCAAGTGAGGAAGAAGGGATATCATAATATTTAACACTTAAAGACC
The DNA here is from genome assembly GCA_015106715.1 of Bujurquina vittata. NCBI lineage: Eukaryota > Metazoa > Chordata > Actinopteri > Cichliformes > Cichlidae > Bujurquina > Bujurquina vittata. The sequence continues at coordinate 23,172 of VUQK01042996.1, forward strand.
TAAAGTAAATAACACTGACATTATTTCCATCTTGTTCATGCATGTCTGTGTATTTGGATATTCTGGCTCTTTTTTTCTGCGCTATGCCCTTTTTCTCTGTTGTTCTCCTGTATTCACCATTGCTGACAAGAAAGCCTTTTCTCCTCTTTCCCCAGAATCTGCTCCCAAGGCGTTTGGTATCCCGCTCTCCCAGGTCATCGCCAACGACCGGGCCTACAAGCTGCGTCAGGACGCCCTGAAGGAGAGCAGGCGCGACTGCCTGGAGCTGGAGGCCAGCGTCTTGCGATTCAGGGCGGAGAAAAGGCAATTCTTCGGTGTGAGCAAGCCTTTGGTCGGCTCCTCGTCAGGGCCGGGCTCGCCAGCCGCAAACTCTGTGGCACCTGCGCCCATTTTTGACACTCAGAACAAACCGCTGTCACCCACATTTCTGGATAACACCGGAAGAGGACAGCGAAGGGTGAGTGTGTTTTGAGTGAATATGTAGTTGTTCCTTCACATGTTAATGTTTCAGTCTGCTTTGTTTGCTTTCACATTCCTCAGCTAAGGTGAGGGCTAAAGTTTGATTGTCAACAAGATTACATAGAAATCACCAGGCCAAATGTCATGAAACTTTGTCAAAGGCGGAAGCTTAAAGAAAGAAGTCATTAAAAGGTGGTGCAGTTACGGCAGCTTTTTGTGCATCTTTAAAATTTCTTTAAAAAGCCCTGGGCTTGGCAGAGGATGTGCTAACCTAACCCAAACTAACCTGCACTGTTACATTATCGTAGTAAACACCAATAAATAACTATGCATAGCAAATATTACGGAAATCTGTTCTGTGTGTCTGACAAAAAAGAAATATCTGCTGAAAAATTGGATTTTTAAATCGCCAAATATCAGCATCGGCTCTTCTGATTTAGTATGAGTAGTTTTACAATTTTTTTCAACTGTACTGACGCCCTTAATGTGATTGAAATTACACATATTCAGGGAGAGATGTCTTTTCAAGGCCTCCAACCTAAATAACCCGTGACATTTTTTTTTTTTTAAACTTTATTAATCCCTTGGGAGGGGTTCCATCAGGGAAATTACATAGGGTTCCAGATCACTCATCCAGAGACAAGCATCTGCGGTCATGCCGCCGGAGACCAGCGCTACCATTAGGCAATGTGGTTTCAGTGTCTTACCCAAGGACACAAACGCAACGGGGCTCGAACCTGTAACCTTCCGGCTGAAAGGCAAGCGGCTACCCACTGCGCCAACAACAGACAGTCGCCTCAAGGCGCATATATGCCACTGTTACAATCACTGAAATACAAACCCATGGCAAAGGTCGGGTTAGGTTTACCAACAAAAACAAACTTGGATACGCTTCCAAAACTTGTTTCCTGACCCAACCATCCACCCCAGCCTCCTTCCTACAAAGACTTTCTGGTCATTTTGTGGTGCTTGATGAAATGTGCGTGTTGGACATCAATTAACACTAAAACTTGACAGTTTTTTGATTGGAAGACCATCTCATCATCTCATCTCAAATGTACTTGTTTCAAGTGCAAGAAGAGAAGTCAAAAAAAGAAGTCTTGACTTCCAAGTTTGACCAAAATTCCTCTGTTTTTCCTCCGATGGTCTTCTGAGAGATTTCAATTCTGATACCAGTGAAGTGAAACCTGTCAGGACAGGTGTTTCTGCCAGATTTAGTCTCATTCACTGTGAGAAGCACAGGGGTTTGCTTTGCTCAAGTCGTCTGCGATAAACTCTGTGTCTCCATTGGTAAAGATTTTCATGTTTCCACAACTGTTTGCACAAAAACTGCTCTGTGTGTGTGTGTGTGTGTGTGTGTGTGTTTGTGTGTGTGTGTGTGTGTGTGTGTGTGTGTGTGGACCTTCTCTGCTAGAGCCCATTACACCTTGTAATTTCTCTTCATGAACCAGTTGTTATGTAAAGCTTGTAATGAGTATCATTATTGCCACTGAACAGTAATCAAACCTGAACCGGCTGTCGAATGCCGGTCCTGAGAGTCGGTCATTGAGGTAAGCGGCACACACAGCCCTGCCTCAGGGGAAGCATTTGATAGAAATGAGACTTTAATGAGATTCTGATGATTATCTTCATTACTGATCGTTAAACATGCATTATGATGAACATTTCACATGTTAAATGCTTGTTTATTGCTAATCTGCAAGTGGATTGTATTAGCCAGAAGAAAGACACTTTTCTCTGCTGAAACATTCAGGTAAAAAAATCTTTGTTTGGTATCGGGTTTCTTGAGTGGCTAAGGTCATTTAAATCATCCGAACTCAAGGATACTGTATGTTCTCTTTCCAAAGTTTGCATTTTCAAATTACTTTGTCAGCCAGTGTTAAACAAAATAAAATAAACTTAAGCCACACCTGGGTGTTATCTGATCACCTACTGAGTACGCCCTCATGGCCTTTGTGTTCAGCAGTAAAAATCTTCATTATCTCACAATTAGAGCAGATGTTCTCCTGGAGCTTCTTGTAGGGGTTTAGTGGAGCTTCAGTGGAGCTGCATCATATTGTTGGAGGTGTTCAGTAAGAAGCTGAACTAGTCAGGACTTCCTCCCGATGCAGGCGTCACCGGCCACATCTTCAGATCAGGCATAGCAGCGATCAGCGGGAGCAGCCGCTTAATCTGCTAACGCCTGGTTTTTGCACCGGGACAGAGCTGACGAACAGGTATGAAGAGGACAGCTGTTGATTGCTGTGTTTTTGACTGGCTTTTAATAGTTCACGCAGTAACTGTGGCCACAGGGAACAGCTATGGGATACTTCAGTAAATTGAGACAGATCTATTAATTTACTGATTTGCACTGTCAGCAAACAAGTAATTGCAGCTCCCGGCATTATCATCTTGTGTAGAATTGCCAATTTATGCTAAACCACAAATACTCAGCCTGCTGATTTACCAATATGATAATTAATTATGGTGGACTGGGAATGTTTGGTTTGTAAAAGGACAGAAAGACAGTGAGAGCAGCAAAATTTTCCCCCTTACTTAGATGTCTGGAAATCCTGATGACTGAGAAAGCAGCAGGAGCTCGTTGGTGTCACTGTGCTGTGCCTGACAGGAGAAGGGTAGTGGAAAGGAGCCTGCTGCAAGAACATTTTGAATCATTATTCCATTTTGCACAGACTGATGGAAAGTTGATGGGTGAGCCACCACAGAGTGTTATGATGGATGATCGACAGGAACGTTCTCAAATAGCCTCCTACAACTGTGCAAGCACTGAGCTGCACGTGAATCAACAAACTCTCCCGGATTTCAAACTGAACGACACGGCAGCTCATTTGCAAACTTTTTCTTGTATTAAAAATCATAGTGCAGCAAAATTGTAGAAGACACCAATGAATCTTGTTCAGACCGAGGAAATATCTTCTCATTTCTGAGCTGCAGTTTGTTGCTGGACTGAGCTGCTATTGCGAATTTCTTGATGTTCCTCCAGAAACTATTTGCAGGCTGTAGACACGTGATTTATATTTGTGTGGTATTCAGCTCCTCTGACATTTACAGCATGGTAACATCAAGATGAGTGATAAGAGCTGACTCATCTGCGCTGCTGGCCTCTTCTCCTGCCATCCATCTTGAAATGCACTTTCCATTCTCTCCTGTCAGCGTCCCTTCATCTTTCTCCCGTCTCATTTTCCTCTCTCGAGCCTGCGTTTTCATCTGTTGTGAACTTTTTTTCCTTCCCCTTATCACCTCATCTGTCTTTGCTTCAGCTTTTAGCGTCTCTTACTTCTCTCGCTGTAATGCCTGGCTTTCCTCGCTGTTTCCTGTGCTTTACCTCACACAGTACTCTGTAAAACGGGAGTTTTTGAATTCTTCTGCAATCCCAGATATGTTATATTAACAGTAGCTAAAATCTACAAAGAAATATCACAAACTGTCCAGTTCCCCTCAGCTTTAGTCTCTCCCAGCACTCTCAGCTGAAAGCTGCATAGCTTACCACCAAACAGCACTCAGTGTTCACAACCATCAGGAACTAATAAGCCAGATGGGAATTGGGAATTGGTGGAGACCAAAAACGGAGGTGAAAAGAGAGTAAATATTGTGCTTGTTTGTAAACAATAGGCAGGAACAGTGAATGTTGCTCAGCAATATCGATGGTTTCTGCTTCCACCCCCGAGTACTCTAACCTTTATATGTTTTGAATAAAGAATAAAGGAACTTTTTGGGAAGAATGTAAATAGTTTTTGATGCTTTTCAAAAGTCAAAAATCCAAAATATTCCTGACTGGGGTTATGTTCAGTATAATCAATGATGACTTTAACCTGATAGGGAAACTCATAAATCATTAATCATCACCATATTACACTCACACACAATACTGCTTTTGGTTTTGGAAGTGAATGACTGTCTGTTACTACTTTACTTAGAGTCCTTTCTCTCTGCCCGGCAGGGTGGTCTGTCAGTGGACTCCATCTCTGACCTTGTGGAGAGTCAGTCTCGCCTGCTGGAGGCGTTGCAGCTTTCCCACCCGGCTGAACTGGAACTGATCAAGTCGCCGAGCTCGTCAGAGGGAAGGACCCAAACCAAGCTCAGCCTCAACCCCATCTACAGACAGGTGCCTCGGGTGATGGAGAGGTGCAGCAGCCACATTGAAAATTACGGTAGGACTCGATTTCATTCTTGCCATTTGAAGTCTGTAAAATGCAAGGCTTTCAGAGTAATTTGCTGGAGTCCATCCAAATGTGAATTAAAAAATTATATGTGGCACCATTTCTTTTGCCCCAGGTCTTCAGACTGTGGGTATTTTCCGGGTCGGCAGCTCCAAGAAGAGAGTGAGACAGGTGAGGATACCTATATTAATTTAACCATAAAAAATGCAGCTGGAAAATGAGACCCAGGTAAAGATTAGTTTTACTTTGGTATGCTGAAAGTGTACTTTATTTTAGGCAAAGCAAAAAAATTACAAATTCAAGTTACACAGAAAGGAAAAAAGTCACCACCTGGATTTAAACAAGCTGTGATCCTTCCATTGGATCGGAGGTCTAGCAATGGCAGCTCAGCAGTGTTATGCTAAAAAAATACATCAGCTGAATATATATGTGTACCATTATGATGCAAAGGACATTGAAATAACACAACTTCAATTATGTTCACTTTAGTGTATTTTTTTGTTTTCCTTTGTTTGAGGTCTATGTATCTGGTAAATAAGGAAAAATGCTGACACCCCCCCCCCATCCCCCATCATATTATTTTATTTGAATAAATAAGATCTTTTTTGTTGTTGCACATTAACGCTCTTATTTGAGGTTATGTGACTCCTGAGTGAAGGAACGCTTTCATTCATTTTTCCCTGAAAGAACTGTGGAATATTGCCAGTGGTTGAGGAGCGGTGGAGGTCTGCGTGTGTCCCCTGATTCACTATCCTGTGTTTCCTGTCACTCCCCGCTGAATGCAGGAATATAAAAATAATCTTTGAGTGAAAAGCTGATGAAGCGTGAGATCCTGTTTTTGAGAAATGTGTCCATCGGGGGACCGTAGCCCCGTCATGACCCGAGTTTGAGTGCACTTTTTTTGGTTGTCGCTGTCGATTAATGTGTGTGTGTGTGTGTGTGCTCCTCAGCTGAGGGAGGACTTTGACATGGGTGTTGACATCCAGCTGGATGAGGAGCACAGCGTCCACGATGTGGCAGCGCTGCTCAAAGAGTTTCTGAGGGACATACCGGATCCTCTGCTGCCCAGAGAGCTCTACCCTGCCTTCCTGCACGCCAACTGTATGCACACACACACACAGACACACACACACACACACACACCTTTATACAAGGTTAATAAGTGTTGTTTAAAGCTGCATTCAGTATGAGAGTCCCAGTTATTGTCCCTTGCAGAGTTTCAGTCCTCAGCTTGGAGCAGTATTTGTGATGTGATGGTAACTAACTTCCTCCTCCTCTTCTTCCTCTCCGGGCCTCTTGTAGTGCTGAGGGGAGCAGACCAGCTGCAGTACCTCCAGCACCTGCTCTACCTGCTGCCTCCCTGTAACTGCGACACGCTGCTGCGACTCCTCACCTTGTTACACACCGTGCAGAGCTTCGCGCAGGACAGCATAGGAACCAACGACGAGGAGGTGGGCCCTCTGATTGAGAAAGCTCTCCTCAGCCTCATCAGGGTTGAGGCCTGACAAATACAAATGTAAAGCATCCATCGGGCACTGAGGGTCTTTAAAAGTGTAGGATCCAAAAAGCCATGCTTGATTTGATCTGTCTCCGACCTGTGCACATTAAATTTGTCCTTTGAAGGGCCGTGCCAGTCCTACAAATACAGGACTGCAAAAATACAGTACAGTAGTAATTCCAAATCTAGAAATATTTCTAGTGAAAAAAGACCAGTAACAGTGGCAGGGGGGAAAAAAGCTGTTACTTGCACAGCACCACAGCACAGACGAACCCCAATGTTCCCACTTCACATTTAAAATGAATTAAATCAGGTGGAGAGAGAGTTTGTATTCAAAACTCTGCAGGAGCTGTGAAATATTCGAGAAAACACACAGAAAAAAAAAGCAATCACACTACAAGAATGACTAATGCTAAAAATGTTTGTTGTTGCTTTAAAAAATATAAGAGTATGAAAATGTTCATGTGCATTCCTTAGTTCCATTACCGCAACACCGCCTCCTCTTCCTCCTCTCTCCAGATCCCTGGAAACAAGATGACGGCTGCTAACCTGGCCGTGATCTTTGGGCCCAACCTGCTTCAGAAGGAACGTGGAGGAGATGTGAGCCCGCAGGCGATGGGGATCGAGGACAGCACGGCGATCATCAGCGTCACTCTGGTGCTCATACAGAACTACAAGAGACTCTTCACGGTATGAAAAACACCAGCAACCTTTCAGAAGAAGGGCTCGAAAATTAGTGCAAAACCTCCTTGCTGATGCACTTTGCTGTTATATTATGGTCATTTCCAGATGAATTCTTGGACCCTACGAGAGCAGCTTTGCATGATTCACAGTTCAAAATAATCCTTATTTATCTTACACCGGGTCTTGGTGCAGCCCCTCAGTTCATTAAGCTATTTTTGCTCCCCTCCCTTTAAGCTCACTTACTTCGGATTGGCTGCCCCTCGTACACATAAAGTTCAGATAACAGATAAGCAGGGCATCTGTGCCAACATAAGTCCCCTTTACAGGTGCTCACAATGTTGCTGTCAGGCTAAATGCTGGAATGAGTGCACATTTTTAGACAAGTAGATTTTATTATCTTTCTAGTTTGTCCAGGACCGGCTGACTCAGCCTGTTTCCTCCCATGTGACTCTTTAATCCGCCTCACCGGCCAGCTGTGATTCTCCGTCCATCGTGAAAACAAATTCTTTTTACTGATGTTTAAATCTGATGTGTGTTCCTGCAGGTATCTGCAGAGCTGCAGCAGGAGGTCCTGATGAGTCTGATCCAGACCGACCCGGACATCATTGACTACCTGCTGCGTAGGAAACTCAGGTAACCCTGACATCAGTCAGCTGTCATCACATCTGGTGCCTGTTTAAAGTGCTGGTTATGTTCAGCTGCGTTGCCTTTTTGCTCCATCGCAGCGGCAGTCACCTGACGGTGGAGAGCGGCAGTGAGTCAGGGGGCCGCCGGGACACGGGGGCGTCTCTGGACTCAGTGGGAGCCTCCAGCGGCAGCCTGTCCCCACTGGAACCCCCATCGCCGCTTTTCCCCCCAGATGGGAGCAGCGGTGAGGGCAGCCTGACCAGCGAGGTCTTCCTGAACGTCCTCAAACTGAACCAGAACAGGAAGCGGCAGGAGACCAGATATGGTACTTGTCGGGTTTTGTGTTGTGAATGTGGGGCTCTGTGGACCTGGAGCCTATCCCATCTGTCATAGGGTTTTAAATCATTACAGCAAATAAAAAAAAGAGCAAATATATAAAACTGTTATATGTGGTGAGTGAGACAGAAGTCACACAGATCACGCTGAACAACGTGGACCTGGAAGATGTTGGAATGATAAATGTGGCAGCAGCACCACCTAGCGGCAACAGGAGACGCTGATGTAAAGGTTGCTTTGAACCGTTCTAGCTGCTGCAGACCTTTTCTTACCTTACAATTTAACTAACACTTTTACTTTTTATTTAAGCAAAATCGGTAGCAGATAATTCATTTTTCCCGTTCTATTAATATGGCATCAAAATTACAACAATAACCATCTCAGAGCAGAACATATTGGGAGGTCAAGAAGCTACAATTCAATAGGAAGACACAACCCAGGCCTGATTACTGCCAGACATGCTGAATCCAGAAATCACAATTAGAGCCTGTCTGACAAAGTAAAGTTAGCTAAAAGATCTCAAAGAGCAACATGCCACAATCTAAAGAAACCCAAAAACAGCTGAGAAACAAAGTCACTGGCATCTATCAGTCTGGAAAGGGTTACAGAGCCATTTCTAAGACGCTGGGACTCCAGTGAACCACAGTGAGAGCAGCAAATAGAGAAAACTGTGGTGAACCTTCCCAGGAGTGGCCAGCCTAACAAAATCACTCCAAGAGCGCATCAACAACTCATTCACAAAGGAACCCAGAACAAGTCACTTGCCTCGGCTAAGGTCAGAGTTCATGATTCAACAGTAAGAAAGAGACTGGGCAAAAATGGCATCCATGGGAGAAAACCACTGCTGACCAAAGAGAACACAATGACTCGTCTCACATTTGCCAAAAGTCTCTGGATGATCCCCGAGACTTTAGGGAAAACAATCTGTGGACTGATGAGACAAAACTGAACTTTTTGTTACTTTACATCTGCATTAAACAAATACAGCATTCAATAAAAAGAATGTCATAGCAACAGTCAAACACGGTGGGGGTAGTGTGATGGTCTGAGGCTGCTTTGCTGCTTCAATGAGTTGCTGTAAGTAATGGAAACATGAATTCTGCTCTGCACCAGAAAATCCTGAAGGAGAACGTCCATCCATCAGTTTGTGCCCTGAAGCTCAAGAGCACATTTGGGTTATGCAGCAGAACAATGAAACACACCAGCAACTCCACCTCTGGATGGCTAAAAGAACATGTGTCACCTGCTCAAAGGCTTCAATATGTTGCACAGTTACTGAGATACTGACAGCTTATATCAGCCTGAGATCCATTGGCATGACCTTAAATGTATGTTCATGCTCAAAAAGTCCAATGTGACTGAATTAAAACAATTCTGCAAAGAAGAGCGGACCAAAATTTCTCCACAGCGATGCAAAAGACTCATCAACAGTTATCTTAAAGGCTTCATTGCAGTTCTTGCTGGCAAAGGTGGCAAAACCATTTCTTAGGTTCAGGGGGCACTTACTTTGCCCCCACGTAGGGCCAGGAAGGTGTATTTATTTAGGTTATCTTTGTCTAATATTAAAATGTATTTGATGTTTAACTTGTACTTAAAAACTTAAGACCCAGGAAATTAAAAAGTAAAATTTTATTTCATGTTCTGAAACCATGTCCTGTTCTTGGTCCTGCAGGGGAGGTCCCTCCAGGTAAATCCATCCGCCACATGCGTCAGTTCCACTCCCACCACAACCTGCTCAGCCTGTCCCAGCCCGCCTTCTCCTCCACCTCCAGGCTCCACAGTCAGGACGCGGACACCCAGGACCGCCGAGGCCAGGGTCTGAGCTCCGCACTGAGCTTCTCTCTGAGTGGGGGAAGCTGCTCGAGTCTGAGCGTCTCGAACGAGAACAGCATCTGGGTGAGGCAGACGCCGCAGGAGGAGAGCAAGCCGTCGCCGACCGCTAATTTCTGGGACTTCTTCACCGGGAAAGGGTCGGGCTCAGAGACGATGGTATGATGGAAGGCGAGAAGAGGAGGGGAAAGCGGTGTGTGGGTGCTGTCAGAGGTCAGAAGGAAAGAAAGAAATGAAGGACAAACTTTTTCATCCCAGTTTCTCAGACCTAAAGAAATGAAGGAAGACTGAAGCCATCAATGAGATTATCTGGAAGTGGATGCAGTAATAATTGCAGTGTAAATAACATGTTATGTATTCATATTTCTAC
>VUQK01042996.1:41225-62499 GCA_015106715.1 Bujurquina vittata
TAGGATACTTCAGAGTAGAATGGGAGGCAGAGCCTTCAGCTTTCAGGCCCCTCTTCTGTGGAACCAGCTCCCAGTTTGGATTCAGGAGACAGACACCCTTTCTATTTTTAAGATTGATCTGAAAACCTTCCTTTTTGATTAAGCTTATAGTTAGGGCTGGATCAAGTGACCTTGTACCCTCCCTTAGGTACGCTGCTATATGCTAGGATGCTGGCTGGCTGGGTGGGTGGGGGTTCCCATAATCCACTGTGTATTTCTTTTCATTCTCCTCAGCTTAGGTTTTCTCTGTAATTGCTTTAGGGTCTTTACCATACAATATAATGCACCTTAAGGCGACTGTTGTTGTGATTTGGTGCTATATAAATAAACCTCAAATGAATTATTTTAACTAAAATCATGAACTTTCCCCAAACTTAGCCTAGTTAAGCTTGTACGCAAGTATGCATGTATTGTATGCTTGCATTTTTCATGTGCATCGCGAACATTGGGTTCTAGCTAGCAGTTGATCAGCTGGCACTGTGCCGGGCTGCGAATTTCAGCTGTTAGCTATCTGAATGGATCGCTATTGCCACAGTTTGCAAGCGGTCGTCCATAATGATGAATCTGGAAAGCACGCGGAAAATATAAGCTAAGGCAAAGGTTCTGGCTGCATGACATCCAACTTTAGACTCTCATGCTAGCAGAACTAACAAAGGATTATGCCTTGAAGAAAAAAAAAAGAAAGAAAACCACGAGCTCACATTATTTTGAAACGAATTTTGGCTGTTCTATAATGCAAACATCAAATCGAAAGATAATCAAAAGTGTCACTTAGTGACCTTCCAGAGCAGCTAAATCATTCTTTGAAGAAATGCAAATTACTCTGCTGTGTTTTTGGGTTCTGCACGCCTTCAGACTCAATCTGAACCCCCTTGCATTTGTTTTTACTCTGGGACCTAGGAATACAGGACTTTTGCAGCGCTAGATTAAAGTAAAAACACCAATCAACCCATAAGCATGAATGCTGTTACTTCCACTGAATTACATGATATAAACGCAAAATAAAAAGTTTTATGGGAAGTGTTAAAAAGTGCTTTTCTGTTTTAACAGCAGAGAAGGCAACTTCACGATATTGAGATGCATCCAAATCCACGTTACAGGTCAAACAGCAGCCCTATATATATATAATTTGACTATACATGTTAACATTCAAAATCATTCAACCTACTGCCTGGCAAAATTCAATGGATGTATAATATGAACACCTTAAAGGCTGCATAGAGCAAGCATTTTTCAATCCACTTTGCATCTGCTGCAGCTCTGTTACAACGGAGTGATGGGGTGGAGCCTCGTCAGCTTGGCAGTGTAAAATATAATGCAGGAAACACAACTGAACCAGAAGGAGAAAAAAACACTACATTTGGTTTGTGCAATTAATAAGAAAATAACAGGTTGAAAAGGTTGTTAACGAACAGCAGGAGAACGAGGCTGAGGCTTTAAAATGGCTTTTTCTTCTCCTCAACTCAAGCAAAACCTGTAGGTATTAATTCTGTTTGTCTCAAAGGTGGCAAGTGTTTCCACCCTTAGAGAAGGAAGTAATTTGCATGAGCTGAACCAAGCAGTCAGGTTTGTTCATACAGAGTGCATTTTTATTTCTTTTGATCAACCTTTAAGTTAATTTGTAAAGCAAAAACGCAAGATTTTGGCAGTTGGCAGCAATCTGGCAACCTGGTTGCTAAGCAAAAATGTGTGTACTTGTCTGCAAACACTGTCAAACTACTTGCCAACCAGTAGTGAAACTATAGAAAGAGCGATGCGACTCAGAAACGGAGACCATCAATTAAAATTTCCCTACAGCGTGAAGAGGTGACAGACAAGTCGGTGTCTTTCATGGAAACTACGGGCAACTGCAGCAACCTGCTAGTGGCCAAAACAAGCACAAGGAGGCTGTTGGTGCAGCGCCCTGTTTGTGACCAGTTTCACATGGCAACAGCCAGCAACCACTTGCTAAATATTTGCTGGCAAAATGTTCAGTTGATCAGCTCAGCTTCTTAGAGCTGCACTAATATGCAAGTAAATCAATTTATTGCAACTGCCCACTCTGCAATTATCTAATCACTTCAAAAACAGCAAGATAGCTACGATAAATCTCAACTAACCAGATACCATTAAACCAGAAGTTGCTGTTGTTGCTGAGGAGAAGAAGCCATTTAAAAGCTGCTCACGCAAACATCAGAAAGAGACGGTCTTACTGCATGAAAATAAACCGTGTAGTCGGGCATCAGTGGACCACATCAGCAGACCTTTAGCATCACTCAGTGTTGCTGAAGGCTGCATTTATGATTCTGGAGTGGAAAACTTTGTTATGTAAAAACCTCTGACTGCCTGCCAGAGCTGCAGCTGCACAAGAAACACTTAAGCTCGAGTCAAAATTGGCTGAAATTATGAGGTGAACCAGCTGCAGAAAGGTGTGTGTGTGTGTGTGCGTGTGTGTTGGTGTGTGTGTGTGTAGGGAGGCATCCATAAGCACATAAGACAAACTTCAACCCTGCATGTAGTGTGTAATTTGGATGTCAGAGTTGACAAAGCATTAGTCTTCTAGTGCATCCCTTTAAAAAACAAAACAACACAAAAAAAAGGTACAAATGTGCATACTGTGGCATCATTAAAAAAAGTCAGACATATTAAAACAATGCAAATCCTTGAGCGCAAAGGACTGTGTGCTTGCTGTCATAACCACGAGAAGCTGGCTTTTTAAAAATTAGCTTATGCTGTTGAAATACTTCCTTTTGAGCCCCACCCCCCCTTCCCACTCTGGCACCAGGAGTGGTTAAAAATGGCACAACACACCAGGAAGTTTAAAAGCAAGTTACCAGCCACTCTCACTGGTAGATGTGCTGGAAACTAGAATGGATTGTTGGTGATTGGATTAATAAATATATGTGCTACATGATTTTTCTTTAACACAGAATATATGTTGATTTTTAGTCATATATAAGGGAATTTGTATTTTTGAATTTTTCAACTGGTTTAAAATTGTTTTCTAATGTTCAAAATATTTTTTTTGTCTTTTAGTTAAGTAAAATCTAAAAAACAAAAAAACAAAAATCTTACTCATGATAGTGGGACACATTTCAGATCCATCAACACCTCCCTGGTGGCTGCTTTTCATTTCAATCACTGCCTGTAACACTATGCAGGATGTTACTGGCAAAACGTTGTGATACAAACACCGCAAACTAGCATCAGAGCGCCGTGCTCACATTCAAGCTGTTCACTCATTACAGGTAGTGCCAGTGATTTTGCTGTGACAGGTGGGACTTCCAACAGTGCTCTCAGATGTTAAAGGAATCTTTGGGGGAGTTGTGTATCAGCTTTTGTGCCAAGTGAAGCCTCAAAAAGGGCTAGTTTAGCATAGTGTAGTCTGCGCACAAAGAAAAAGAAGACTCTGATGTCCTCAGTGGTAATCGTGACGGCGAAGGACCGCCGTCCTCTGACACCAATTGCATCCAAAAACAGCTGATTGGTTATGCCGCATCGTCTCTGCCTCTGCATGTCAGCCTCTTGGATTGGTCATTCTGCCTAGCTGATGCCACAGTGCAAAGCGAGTGTTGTGGAATCGGTCATTTTTCTTTTTTGTTTCTTTGTTTTTAAGGTGCTCTGCTGCAGTGTGGACACAGAGGATTTGAATGATCCAGGAGGCTGCCATGAGACCTGTCGCACACGTCTTAACCCGTCCCGAGTGGCGATCCAGTGCAAAGCTCCGCCTACAGGGAAAAAAGCCTGGATATTTATGTGAGGGCGGTGGCCACCATAAGCCCCTCCCCATCTGTTGAGAGACAGTCTTTTGGGGATTTACCGCTGCCTTGGTTCAGTCTCTGGACTGGTAGAACAGGATGTATCCGGACTCAGAATTCTTGGAAATGTCTGAGGTCAGACCGTAGAACTCCTCGATCGCCTGCGCATCAATTTTCTGCAAGAGAAGACAACAGAGGTTGGAATCTGTATCAGAGACATTATAAGGAGGGGACATGGCACAATGACCTGGATCTCGCTCTCCCCATTCCTGCATTCAAAGAGCCAATCAATAGATGAGCCAGGGAACATGTGAGCCAATTGCATTGTAATATATATATGTGGCAGTGGCGCAGTGGGTAGGTGCTTGCCTCTCAGCCAAAAGGTTGCAGGTTCGAGCCCTGTCCCTGCGTTGCGTTGTGTCCTTGGGCAAGACACTTAAACCACATTGCCTAACGGTAGTGCCGGTCTCTGGCTGCATGACCGCAGATGCTTCTCTCTGGATGAGTGATCTGAAACCCTCATTTCGTTGTGTGCCTTGTGTGCACAATGACTTCAATTTTTATTTATTTTTTTTTTAAACTGACCCACAGTTTCAGCGGTGTGGTGACAGGTACGTCTGCCCTTTATTGTCCCAGAGGTAAGATTTAGGAAAGCCAGCACACCTCTTGCCCTATGGTAGCTGGGGTGGGCTCCCGCCTTTAAGTCTGAGGCCATGATCCTCAGTTGGAAAAATGAGTAGTGACCACTCCGTCTGTCAGTCTACCATTCCAGTGTGGGGAATGGTAGACTGACAGATGGATTGGAGCTGCTGCTGCAGAGATGCCTCAGTGTTCCCCCGGATGACCTGGAGGAGGTGGCTGGGGAGAGGGAGGTCTGGGTTTCTCTGCTTAAGCTGCTGTCCCTGTAACCCGGCCCCAGATAAGCGAAAGATAGATGTATGGATGTATGGATATCCTAAGACTTGGTCCGGATGACTGGTTCCTAATCAATGCAGCAGTTTTCTTCATGTGAAGTTAAAGGAACTAAAAGACAGCATTTTTAAACTGAAAGAACAAGTGACAGCTTTAGAGAATCTTAAAGAAGTTTCAGTTTCAGGAGGAAAATGCCAAACGGTGGCAGCCAAAAAGAGGTCAAAATAACTTATCAAAGCTTTCAAGCTACAATATAAAACAGAGGCATGAAGAGCAAATCTCCAAAAACCAAAAAAACCCCCAAAACTTAATGTTTGTTCTCTGCAAACGCAGCAGAATCTCCCAGACCAGATGTTTGAGTGGGCCAACCTCCCGCCATAGTGGAAAAATACTGTGGAGGTTATATCAGCTTTAAACCTCAGCCCGTGATGACTGACTGAGCTCTTCCCTGCAAACAGCAGGGTGAGGTCTCCTACTGCCGAGGAGATTTAAAACAAAATAAACCCTTTTAACTGGGCAAAGAAATCCCTCCAATGTGCATGTTGGACATTTAATTTGGCCAAACTGGAACTGCACAGAGAGGAAAACATGGGTTTTAAAAAAAAAACACTCAAAATGCTTTAAAGCATTTTCTGAAACACTACCTATAACCTCTCGTGTATAACCAAGTCAACACCTCTGTGACTATGTCAGGAACATTACAGGCTTCATAAAAGTGGATTTTCTGGCAAAGCAGGTGTCTTGGAATGCATAAAAGTAAACAGTTTCACCTCATAAAGTGCAAAAGTGGAGATGTGTTTTAGATTCCTCAATCACGTATTATTCTACCATCACTTCACTATAAGGCAGCAATGCAGAGCAGACTTTTAAGAGTTTAAACTGGGCAATGATACAACTATAACTTAACATTCTCATTCTTTGATTATGCCAATTCATTTCCATCCAAACTGGACACATATGTACACCAAAAGCTGCCTGTAGCTACTGAAAAACTATACAAATAATCTAAAATTGTAAAATAAATACTAAAAAAATCTCAGCCCACATGTGGAATAGACAAAATGAAGTTTGCAAGCACACCAGTGTTGTGATTGAAGATTGAAGAGCGGGTGAGTCAATCATTTTCTGGATCACATCAGAAATGTGGATCTAAATGAACGTTTTACATATAATTGTACACAAGTCCTACAATGTTTGCCAAATTTGTTGGACCACCCATCATAAAAAAATGAAAAAAGAAAAAAAAAGGAAAAACAAATATTTTAGAAGTCTGTCAAAAAATGTTTTAAAACTGAAAATTACCAAATTCAGCAAAACAGGAGGGTGCATAGAGGTGGCCTTAAAATACAGAAGAACCCACAAAAACGTGAGTATTGGCAGCCACGCTGAGAAACTATATGGGGATTCAGCAACATAAATATTTTACTTGTAATTAGTACACACATTGTTCTTTACAGGAACCTCCTGAGTTAATTATTTGAGAAGTATAAAGGACGCTGAGACTCACTGAGACTATATACCTACAGATAAATGTCTCAAAAAAAGCAGTGTGAATCAGAAGAACTCATTTACCACTAACTACAGACTGAACGTCAGCACGCCCTGGAACGCCTCATCATGACGACTGCACAGCCAGCGAACTGCTGATGGTTTGATTGCTGTGGCATACCGTTCTCTCTGGCATGAAGAAAGAAAACTATCAGACTTAAAGGTTACTTTTCTGAAACACAGCAGCATGTCGAGGCTTTGGCCGGCTGCTGATGTCGCAGACTGCCAAATCGCTAAAGAGCTACAGCAGGCCATTGGCTCACACTGCACAGTAGCAGAGCTATACTTTGAACTTCATATTTATTGTGTGGCAGGGAGGGAGAGGGAGACGCTGACAGATCTCATGCTTGGACTGACATCACACTGTCACTATCCTACACAAACTGCTGCATCTTTTCCTTTCTGACATGTCAGCTGCAGCATGCTGAGTGGAGCTGGGAAACCACTCGCACATGCTACAAGAAAGTCAGACTCTTGTTACTATGTAGACAACCATGTCTCCCCCCAACCCACGCACCCCCCCCCCCCCCCATCACAACATCAGAAAGGAAAACTGATGGTTTTGCACCAGGAGCTCCCGGGGAATCATCAGAACGGCAATTTCATGACAACTAAACCCATCGGAGGGAAAAAAGTGAAATCATTAGCTGCTGTATAAAATAACCAACAAGAAGCTCAGCCTCTGTCTGCCTCTGTCTGCCTCACCTGCTCGGAGATTGTAAGAATTAAAAGAGGAATGAGGGTTGGAGCAGACAGAGAAGCAGTCTCTCATATTTTTAATAATAATAATAATAATAATAAAAAAGCAGAAGTCTGGGTCACCCTGATCAAAGAGCCCTTAAGTTTATAATACTAAAACTGAGATGAGAAATATTTCAATTAAGAGATGGTACACAGCGACCATGACAGAGAAATGAGAAAGATAAATGTCCAATAAAACGCAGGTATGTTCCCATCTCTGCTTTCTTTCCCCTCTTATCTCCTTTCAATGAGCCTTTATGGATACTTTTATCCACACTCTATTATTTATCCTGATCACTAAATCCAATTTCAGCTCCTCATCAGGTTCAGGTATGTAGGTCGGCTCGCTGCAGGCAGCCCAGACAAAACATTTGGGACAGCCAGGATCTACGGTAAGGTCTGGAATTCCCGTCTGCTTTTGGATTAGATGGGAAACTTATGTGGAGATGGGGACTTTAATCTTTCAGTCAGTGCTCAGTCTAATGCGAGCCAAAACTCTGATGCTCAAGCTAAAGTTTACAGTTGTTTTACCCACTTTACACTGGTTTGTTCTTTTTAGAAGGGAGTCTCTTAGACTCATTATGCTCCTTTCCAGCTCCGTAGTTTTACTGCCTCAATATTTGGCCACAATTAATATGAGAATCTACCGCTGTAGCAGTAGGTATAACACAGAAAATCTGAAATATATCGATGACCAAAGGATTGGGAATGCACCAAAAATGACACGAGAGAGTGGAAAACAAAGTTGCTGCAAAGCAAATAAGAACATTGTGAAAGTGAAGGAGAATGACCTCTCAAACAGTATGTGGACCCAATCTAATCTAACTGCTGTTTTAATTCAGTTCAATACACAGTTTGGATTCCTCCATCAGCAGCCGCAGGGGTCATCCAAAGGGCTGCGGCTATGCTGAACAGTTATGGATAATAGCTGGACGGGACAGGCAGCAGAGCATCTTACCATACCACAACATTACTCATTACTCATTTGTAATTAAGCTCCTTATTGTGTCACATTTAGATTTTATTGAGCGTGTCACTTTTTTCCTTCCTTGTAGCACTTTTTACCTTTCGGTTTATAATTTTTCATAATATTTTGTTTGTTGAGCTATGTTGTGTTGCACTGCCGTAACACAGAAACTTCCCAACCTTTCAGATAATTAAAGTATTTCAAATTTTGTACCCCTGTATTTTCAATAGTCCTTCTCAGCCTTTTTGTTTGAAAGCCCATCTCGCCCTGTTTTCGGTTTTTCTTTATTTTTATTTTTTTTTACCATAAATGGTTTCTGCACAGCTGTTACAAGATTGTTTTAAAAGATAAAAGAAAACAAGAATACTGATAAAACCTGAATTTACTTTAATGAAAAAAAAAAAATCTAGATCTGATTCTATATGAGCATGATATGACGTACAGTGAAATTATAGCAGTTAGTCTTTGTATATTCAAACTCAGAATTTATTACAACTTGGGTACTGAGCCTTTAAAAGACCGCAACATGCTAAAAAAAAAAAGGACTAAATACTTCAGGACATCTGAATTCCTGTGAAATGAAACATGAAGCCTGGGTTTGAGACAGTTTAGAGCAGGGATGACCAAACTTGCGGCGCTTTTTTTGACATTTCACTTAACCCTCTTGATCGTAGGGGAAGGCGAAATGTCAAAAAAGCAACTTAAAGGGCCAAATTGTGTGTTATTTCTGACATAATTCGCAGACCGGAAGGCAGGGCCAGAAGCGGTCCGCGGGCCGCAAGTCTGGGCACCCCTGGTTTAGGGTGAATGTGGTTCTCAGTGAGAATAAGGAAACAAACCAGATCGTCTCACCTCTACGATGTCATCGTCAAATAGCAGCCAGAAGCCGTGGCTCTTGACGATGGTGATGTAGTGTCCACGGTTTGGACCACTGCAGAACAGAAAAAGAGACCAGAGACACATTAAGAAATAACACCGCAGAGCCATTATTACTATCACTGGTGGCAAAAGTAGGTCAAGACTGATAGAAGATCATTTATTATGAAAAATGCTTTGCTGTTCTATCACCACATTGTCAAAGAGGCAAACATGTTTGTGATGAGCTGATCCTGCTGATTAGATTGTGTGGTTAGAGACATGTTCACATTAACAACACCGCACAGCGTGATGCAGCCTTTGTGTTCATAAATGACTCCTGAGGAACGCACCAGTGTTAGATTACATCAAATTCATCTGCAATTCAGGAGGAAGACAATCGAGTGGCTAATGACTCGCACATGCTTGCGTACACATCAGCTGACGTCAGATAAATCTCTGTGCCTAATGCAAACCACAACAGTGTCGTGTTTACGGGGGATATGTGGATTTATTTTTTTTTTTTTAATGTATTTTCTCTTTTATTTTTATCCAATAAATATCTGTTGAATGACTTAATGTATGATTTCATCTTTGAGTTAAAAGCTAAAAACTGTCCAGGAACGTTACGTCCTCTCTAACAGGATTATGAGACATATTAATTTTAACCATAAGATGATGTTTCATTTTCAAAAAGCACGTATTTCTGTATCACGTTATCCAGTGAGTAACTCAACATGTAGCTTTAAAAAGAACTATCTGTAAAGATTTGTCTTTTACAAACAGTTCTAAACATCCCAAAATTAACGAGAAGAAACAACAGCTATGATGCCAACATGTCGGTATTGTGTTGAAAAGGTTTCCACTGAAGATGAATCGAGGACAGGCGGCTTGTGTCATAACAATTTGTACCACAAGATGGCGCAGTGAGCCGCTGCAAGCTTTATTTAACCAGGCAAGTCATTAGGAGCCCATTTTTATTTACAGTGGCATCCTGCAAAAGGCAAAGCCTCTTAGGGAAAAGAATATCAAAAGTTATTCTTTTCACGCATCTGAAAACATCTTAACTAATCCACTCGTAACACACTGCCCTCTGAAGGCGAGGGTACTCATTTAATGCACCACCATCCTGAGATAATGTTAGCTGAGGAAAAACAAAAACAAAAACCATCCAACACTGGACACACACTTAACCCGACAAAGCGATATGAATTTCAATGTGATAATTGTTGTATTATCACAAACAGATTGCATGCAATTGCCAACTTGATCCCATTCAATGGCAGACTGATAGCAGATCGATTGGACTTACAGCAGCACTTATGGCAGGCTTTAGTCACAGTGTTGTATGCTTGACAATCTGGTTTTGCACCAAAAATTAACTTAAGTGAGATAACTTTAAAAAAAACGCAGGAATCCAGTATTAATACAATACTTAGCATTTTGCAAAATGGAAAAAAAAATCGAATAATATCGTATTGTGTGTGAAGTAGTGTGATAATATCGTATAGCTGGGTGTCTGGTAATTCCCAACTCTATAACATTTTTTCAGTGTCTAAATATAAGCTTGGCTATCTGGAATCCCGTTCAGCAGGGACCATCACACTTCCATTAACTGCAGGGACGTTCTCACAAGATTTACCGATTATTCAGACCCCTTTCCAGAAACTTATGAAGAGACAAGCATTTCCATTGCTGCCATTGTGATGTTTTAAAATTTGATGCGACGAGCAATGAGTGGATATGATTGTAAAGCTGCATGCTCATTGGCTAACAATTTATCAATCACAAGTTGTTAGCCAATGAGCACATCCTGGCTAGTGCTCCTTTCCTAAACTTAAAAAGACTCTAAACGGACTTTATGACCATCATTATGACCTGAAATGAGTGACTGATCCCAGAAACTCATCAGGAAATGGTTTACAGAGGTCAGGGCTGAGACCTGCTTTCTCATTTGGGAGTCTTTTTGCAACTACAGGCACCGCACCCCTGGTGGCCATTAAAAAGAATGCGGGTTTAAAGCTGCATCAATCTTTGATACCGTCTGTGCTCCGTTTAAAGAGCGAGAACAGCAAGGCTTTAGTGAGGGAGGGAGGGAAAACAAGCTTCTAACTTTCCCTCTGGCTGATTGTTTTGTATATAAATATGACCAAAACTACAGTCACACATTTCACTTAACAGACCCCACAAAGACCTCCTGAAGAAATTATGACAAACAGCCAGTTTGAGAACGTGTTTCATTTCAGAGTTTTAGAATCTGTCTCCATCCTGTTCATTAGAAAGTTCACATTAGAAGCCAATGAGCTGGAAAGTGAGCTCACACACAGCCGGTGAATTCACGCTTCAGATTAAACACCCACTAATTGGTTATAGTTTCACTGTTATTCTGGACGTTTTGTGATTGTGTATCGGTTGTGTTTCCAGTTTATTGTTATGTTAGTCTCTCCGGTGGCCCACTGTCTCTGTATCATCTTAAGTGTGAGCTTTCTTGCTGCAGTGTTTACTGTGTGTATTTTGGTTGTTTTTGTTTTTTTTTTACTTTGATACTTTGTTGTAGGTTGAATGAAGTGACATTTTTATGCTACAGGTGAAGTTCTGATAACAGATAAATGGTTTTATGGCCAATTAGCAAATTATTCACATATAAAATAAATTATTTCTGCTCCTTCTGTTTTTTAAGACGACCAAAACTAAAATGATTACTGACAAGTTTGATCTGCTCGTTTTGTTTAACCACACTAGACAAATTAGACCGCTCTTCTGCATGTCTTCCACCTTTGCGAGACTGCAGCTGCAAAAACCCAACAAACAAAAACCCTACCTGCCACAGTGCACGACGACAGCCACCAGGTCGTACAAGCGATCTGGGTTGGTTGCATCCCCAGACGTGTTGAAGAGGCGGAGCTCCAGGGGGAAGACGACGCGATAGGACAGTTTGGTGTAGCGGTGCAACTGGTCCATGTATTTAAAGCGCTTCAGGTGGAGAGCGAGGATCATGGGTAGCTTCTTTACCCTCATCCTGAGAGAGAGACAGAAAGACAAATTTTTAAGAAAATTTTTTTTATTTTATTATTATTATTATTATTTCATTTTATTTTACAGCAGAAAAATCTTTGAGGTGACTCGAATGTTAAAAAAGAAAAAACAACCTTTGCATTTTGAAATGACAAAAGCACAAACACAAAAAGACGTGCAGTAAGACTGATCTCCCCCTCATAAAGCGGCTGAAAGCTCTCCATGCTGATCCACAGACCTCCCACCAGTAACAAGGAGCGTGTTTGTGTTCTTCTTAATTTGGCCATGATAATGCAAGGTGCAGACACCGGTGTCGGCATGGGCCCTTCAAACTAATGGATGTTGCTCGGTGCACTTAGCAGACTCTCAAAAACGTCGGCTGGCATGTATGAAAATACACGTGGCAGCTTTTGCTGCCACATGTCTTGCTGTGGCGGAGGGCTGCCACCCTGAGCCGAGAAAATTCATGTCAAAGAGCAACACCGACAGAGCGCCATCCAGCTGCTGTGGGTCCGCTGTTCAGTAGTTAATAATAGGCATCGCATTAGATTGACACCCATGACGAACTTCTCAGAATCTAACAGGAAGGCAATGGCTGGTTGCTATAGTAACATCAAATGTGGTTTCAGGGGTACCGTCTAATGGAACAAATTTGTCCGCTCACAAAAACTTTCAAGTGGTTGTGCTGCACATATAGATGTTTGACAGTTACAGGCTGTTGATAACCACCCCTGCAGCGCTATGCACACACACACACACACACACACACACACACTCTCAGCCTGTAATTTCCAATAATATGGGAAACAAGCTTCACACTCTACAAATTAAACTGTATTTGTTGCCTTTTCCGATCACATTAAAAACAGAAAATTTTAGGGGGAAAAAATCTGGCTCATCGTAGATTTTCACTGAACTAATTACAGTTCAGATTTATGAATGGATGATGTGTTTTGAATTTAATATATGAATGTAATAAAGCCTAAAGTATAACCTGAAGTACTCCTGGTTATGCCTAAAGGTACTACTACCAGTACTGGACAAAAACTGGTTTAGATGGCAGATGGCAATAGCTAAAAGCTGTTTTAGATTTTAGATTTTAAATTTCCCCAATTCACTACAGGATCAATTTGGTACTGCCACAATTAGCAAGCGAGCACGGCCATTAGCATCGTCTGATTGTCTTGAGGCTATTTTGTCCACCAGACTGCGATAGCTGTGACAGCAAAAAGACATCTATACAGGTCTATGGGAGAGCAGCTTTCTATCCCGACCTCCCGTCAACACTTTCTTAATGAGTTTATGGACGCTGGCTCTCATTTAGGGTCATCTTAAATAAACGTTTGTTTTGAAACCGCATGCTAATTGGCTAACAATGTTTACAGCCAGTCTCTTCTCCTTGTCGTATGTTTCTTTGCAACCAAAATAGCAACAGTAGAAAAACTAATCAGGCTTCAGAGCGGGACTAAAGAAGCCAGTGGGTGATAGCTACACCCATCTTTTATACTGCCTATGGTTATGAGCTCCGTGGCCCTAAAGGACACACCTTTTTTTTACAACGCAAGGGAAAAATACACAATACTAGGTTGTGATTGTAGTGAATAATCATTGTTCATTTAGACCCAGTTACATTTAAAAAAAACTGAGGACTCACAGGTCTGATCTACTACTGGCCAAACACAGCCAACAATAACAATCAGTATTAAGTGTAATTCTCTTACTGATATTTGCTCATTTACTGCACAAAAAAGTGAAGACAAAAGAAAATCAGTCTCTAAATGTGCCACACGACGATGATCCCGCTCACCTTTTCTGGGCTTCCTGTTTGCTGCGACACTGCTCACAGTAATACTTGTATTCACTACACAACGTCTCTGTGTTGCTGAAGCCCCTGTTAAGCAGAAACAGGCAGTTAACCAAGACCAGCCAGCATCATTTTAACTCTGTATTAAAATCGCATTTCTGTCTCAAGATTTTTCCCATCAATAACAAACATGGTGTACCTGAGACAGTGCGTGATCGACGTGTTCTGCTCCACATCCACAGACAGATCCAGGAAGTCCTCGTCTTTGCTGCTCACCTGAAACACGAGCAAAAGGCGCGCACACACAGACACACACACACACAGGGTCCCACGCATTAATGACCAGATTGATTAAAAAAGCGCTGTGTTGTCCACGCATAGACTACTTGCAGTAAAGTCCAAGACAATTTTTAAGAAGCACATAAAATGCAGCTACACAAAAAGTGGGCTATCATAAGCTAGTCAAAACACGCACACTCTGCCTTTAAAAGGGGTAAAAATAGGGAACAGAGTCTGGACTTTTTGAACCCAGGGATGCGTCCATTGTAGGACCTCCTAGGTCATTATGATGCAGCCTTACCAACATATTATGGTATTGATAAGTTTGTGTGTGCTCACAGTAAAAATAAAATGTTATGCCACATTTAATCACATGATTTGGTGCATCAGATCAAAGTTTGCAATCATTATCTCTGTCTTGCAGGGTTTTAGATAGTACAAACAACATAAATCAACTTAACCCACATACTCTGTACGCTTTGTTGCTTTCCTCTCTTGGAACCTGCATCAGGAACCAATGAATGTACACGACTTACGACGTGAACGAGTTATGATCTCACTATTCAAACACAGATCAGTCTGGAGTGAAATCTAAAGCGGGGTTTATGCTTCTGCTTTAAATCTAAGCCGTAGCTTATGGCACGTGCACCATCCCAGAAATGTAACTACTTGTGTTTAATGAAGTCTCAGAACAACGGAGGAGAACCAGAGGAGTCGCCAACTGGTGGCCATTAGACAAGAAATGCAGGTTTGAAGCTACGTCCATCTTTAGCACCCGAGCCACTCACAGCTTCGCAGTTGAGGCAGCGCGTCTCGTTGGTCAGCGTTCCTTGGAAGATCTCATGCACCCAGGTCTGCTGCGTCTCCTTCCCTCCTTCTCCTTCTCCTCCTCCCTCGCTACTTCCTCCCCCACCTCCTCCCACTCCGCCACCTCCGTTCTGCACCAGTTTTCCATTCTGCTGCCGCTCCTGGCTCTTCTCCTCCTGAAGCAGGTCTGCGATTGTGTTGAGCAGGTAGTTGAGGAATTCGTGGGCGTCCTGCTGCATGTAGTTGTCAAACAGCTCTGAGAGGGAGAAAATGCAAAGAGCCACCAGAACGAAACGTAAATAGAAAATATAAAGACATACGGAGGTGTAAGAATAGAGAAGTGGAAAGAGACAAAAACAGATGTGGGAAGAAAAGAGAACAGAAAATAAACAGCATCAGCATGTGCTGGCAATGAAAAATACGGCCAATTAGGAGCATAGCTTCTTTTTCATCTGCTTTCCCCTTCAGGATTTGGCTGACAATTATATTTCCTCAGCTGCGATAACCCTCCCCTTCCCCTCTTCTTTTACTTTCTCCACTCTCTGCTTCATCAACCTCAGCTGTGCGCTTCAATGGTGAGAAACGGGGGTTAAAATGAGCGACTAATGGAGGAACGTTTTCGATTTTACAGATTTTGTCCCGAAAAAAAGGCAGCTGCGCATTCTGGCGGAGCTGCGAAGTCCAAGTGCTCGACGTCGATGAATATTCACGTCTCTAAACTACAGCATCATCCTGATTCATTACCATTTTCCTTTCTCAGCCGTGAGATGAATTTCTTGGGCGGGATAACGCCGACTTTCTTTTTCTGTGTGGCGATGCTGTTGAACAGGTCAGCCAAGCAGGTGAGGAGGGACTCTTTGCGACGAGGCTGCACCTGGAGAGAAGGAGGAGGTCACTGTTACCATGTGAAGGCCTCAACAACCCAGCAATGGTTTAACATCATCTACTCGTCATGTTACACTAGGTTGAACCTTGACATTTTATCTAATCTGAAAGTCATGTTATGTGAACTATGACACACACAGGAAAATGATGAGCAATGGAAGGTAAATACAAGCCACTGATCGGGGGGAAAAAGATGACAGAAGGCAACAGTTAAAGGAACTTTTGAAGATACTTCAACACCACATTAATGAATGACAAATGAATCTGAACCAGTCTGAATATGAGAAGACTTAAACCCTGCAAAAACGCATTGTAAATGCCACTTCTGTGACCTTCTGAATAGGAAGTATCAATGGTTGCAGAGATTTTTTTCACACTCAGGGACCATTAGAAGTGTGCAACACTCTTAACCTCTGTGCAACAGGTTGCCTTGAGCCTGGAGGGGCAACCTGTCTCCAAACAATTGCAGTCCTGACTGCAATCACTCCCAGACAGACTGGTGAAGGTTTGTGAATAAATGCCAATTTATGAACCGAGACAAATTGCCAACATGCTGCAACCAGTCTGAGTCCGTCTGCACTGATGAACACAACTTGTTCGTGACACATCTGTTTGCAAAGGGTACTTGACTCAACCGGCTGTGTTCTGGTTATATATTTCTATATAAAAGCAAGGTTGCAGAGCTCCTATTACATTCTGCAGGTAAACTACAGCAGCAACCATGCGACTATAAGTGGACGAATCTTTAAATATGTTTCAGATCTATGAGGTACTGGCTGCTCTCTAAATGTCAGCAGTTCACATTAATTTCTGTGGACCGCAACGGATTTGTAATTTTTTCTGACTCATCACAGTTAATCACCATATTATCATAAACAGATTGCTTGCAACTGCCAACTGATGCCAAACTTACTCGGTCTTATTGGTGTTTTGACACACTAAAGTTGTTTTGCCGACTGCAACGGACCACAAGTGGTCGCAGACCTGGTAGCAGTCTTTGAAGCAACCATTTCAAAGGCAACAAGATCACAAGTTCATTGCTTACAGTGGCAATAATTTTGTGATGTGAGACGGTCTCCAATCACTGTTATCCTTAGTGTGATGGTAGTATTAACGGAAAGCTGTTCAGGAGTAAAAACTAAAATCATTAATGTTAAATGAATGGATGAATGTTAGAAATACCAGATAAATGGCAAGCTGAATGTAATCTCTACAAGTAAAACATAAACAAAGTAGCCCAGATCCAATTAAAAATTAGTTAAATTGAGCTAAAATTAACAGATTTGTGAAGATGAAGTAGTGCTGAAGGGGTTCTTGAGAGGATTTTAGGGATACACAAAATTACAACCACTGCACTGCAAACCAAGCACCAGCTCTAGTTCCATTCAAACATCTGCTTTCATGAAAAGCTAAACGTGTAGCCTTCTAACACAAGCCAGTTTTTCATACTAATAAGGCATTTTGTTGTGCTTGGATTCTGTCACTAGTGTTTCTCTCATTACTTACCTTGTATGCGAGCACCTTCTCCCTGAACGGTCGACAGAAATACAGAGCCTGCAGCACTGAGTTACAGTAGCAGGTGTTTCCAAACTAGAAAAAAAGAAACAGAGAGAAAGATGGAATTTAGAGAAGGGCATTTTTGTGCTTGTTTAAACCAAATAAGGCACAGCAGGACTAGAGGAATGGCCTGACAACTAAACATCAGGTCTGAGTCAGTCCGACATGATCAAAAGCTGTGGCTGTACTCTGCAGTCTGCAGCAGTGACCATCACAGTTACCGAAGTTCCGCATAATGACAGATACTCACGTTAACCAAGCCGAAGTAGTGTTCATTTACGGGAAACTGTTCCGGTCCAATCTCCTTTTCCAAGGCAGAGGCATTGGCGCCCTGCAAGAAAAAAAAACAAACAATTAATATGTTTTTTCAAACATTTTCACATCACTTAGGAGCGCCTCTGTGTTCAAGGACACTCACATATGTGGAGCTGCAACACACAGTAATTTTTTTCCCCATTTCACTTAACAAATATCCATTAAAATCCTCCTTTGTCCTTCATTTCCTCTTCATTGTTTCCCATTTTTCCTGCTTGGTTTTCTCTCTGCTCTGCTGGACTTTCAGCCATCTGTTTACTGCAGCTGTTTCTTGCTTCATATCCTCATTTTCTCCATTTTGCTTTCCTCTGCACACTGATAAGCCTCATTAATCATGTTTAAATATATTTATTTACTCAAAAAATATGCTAATGCTGAAAAGTATTTTTTTGTTGCCCAAAACATGAGAGCTGTCTGTGAGTATAACATACTCCTTCAGGGGAAAAGGATGCGTGGCGTAACCCGACCACAACCTGCTGTGCACCTGGTAATGTGTTCAGCATTAGTTACTATGGCAATCAAAAAGAGAGTCACCTTTTTTGACACTAAAGATTCAGACTCTGTGCAACTTGCAATCTCGTTGCCTTTGCAGTGGTTGCTTTAAAGATGGGGACCAGGTTTGCGACGATCTGCAGTCACCTGAAGTCTTCAAAGCAACTTTTGCTCATCAAGACGATAAAAGATGTCCGTTTGTAATTAGATTCATGTTTGCAAATACATGCAATCAATTACATGCAACAATACGGCAATTATTGTTGCTGTTTTTCACAGTCACTCATGTGCCACTTCAACCTTATTTCACTTATTCCCCAATCACCGGGCAATCGCCAATATTGCTAGTTGCAAGGAGGCTGTCCTATTTTTACTCTGTGACTGAGCCATATGCCATTAATCTCACTTCATGGTATAGAAACTGGGGCTACACCCTGATCAGATTTTAATGTCGATCACGATCACGTGATGGTAACCAAGCACAAATGCAGCAAGTGTCTGCACCACCAAGCAACGCAACTAACTTATTCAACAACATGTAAACACACCACAAAGCGTAGTACCTGACAAATACATGAAGGCCAAAAAAAATCAATGCAGTGGTTGCTAACATGAATCCTCCAACATCAAGTCAGACGTCCATAGAAGCGGGCCTGCACGGCGCATCGAATGAGCTTTATTCGTGCAGGTACAATGAATGAAGTGAAATACTTTATATGCTTCCACTGAGATCAGCTGAATAAATGCCTTTCTGGTCCTCAAAGCATTTTTAATTAACAGGAAAGTAGCATAATCTCAAAGGGAAAGCAGTTCCCTGTTCATTTAACTTGCGTTTTTTAGTTTTAGTGGAAGTTTTCATTTATTTTTCTTCCCAAAGAGAAGCACTGAATTTAGGTGAATAAGGAAGACCAATTTTAATTTGATATGTGCATTCGCTTTGTAAAGTCACCGACAAACATGACCTCGGAGCAGCACGGGGGCTGTAAACAAACAAGGCACAAAAACAAGCTCGCCGACTGAGGAAGGCAAACAAAGAGAAAGGCAATTATCTGTCTGCGGGGTGAGAGTGGCTCGATGGGCGCTAAAATCACACATTTTAATTAAATGACGCTGCTTCTTATTTTGGCGTTTGAAGCGACGACTGCAATGGCTGCGTTTCCTGAACTGGTGGAAATGAAAGTGAAGTGAACTCGGGGGCAGCATGAAAGGCTGCTAGAGAGTTTCCACTGATGCTGTTTTCAGACACTGATCGGGTTTATTATTCGTGACAATCAATCTGGGGGGTGTTGGGAAGAAGAGCCTTAGTCTGTCTGCCTTTTCCTACCCTGATGCTCCAAAATAACTCGTGACCAAGAGAGAAGCTGTGTCTGCTGTTTGGGGGCTTTTTTGGTTTTAAGAAGAAAATGACACTCGACGGCTTCGTTTCTGCTGGCGCTGCGTCTGTGCTGGACTTCCACTGCAGGCAGGGCTCAAGCAGCTCCTCCACACACAGTGACAGGAAACCACGCAGGGCAAAGATAAGGTGTTACTCAAGCTTGGATCAGTGGAAAAGTGTGATAATGTTTCGCATCTGGTCCCGAGACTCATTCCTTCTCTGTCCTTCCTCAAAGTTGACACTGAATTTGAAAAATGTGCAGCTTCCTCCTCCTGCAAAAATCAACTAGAACTCAAGCAGGTACTCTTACTGAATGAAACTGAGGTGAATAGGTTATCAGGGCTCTGTACTGCCGAGCAGTACACTATACCCAAGATATCTTTTCCTCATCTGGCCAGACATTGTGGTCACACAAAGGTGGCCATCGCCTCGACCCAGGGTTTTCAATCTAGCTATGAGAGCAGCATCTGACCAATCACAAACAGGCTTACTGGCAGCAGAGCGGCTGATTTTACAGAGAAAGATAAAACTAGAATGTTAGAAAAATATGCCAAAGGTAAATACGTAATACAGACTGAAAGCAGCAGAAAAATCAGCGATGTGTGTGTGTGTGTACCACAAAAAGCACCGTGCAGTAGTTTAGTAATAAAAATACTCTAAAAACATGTGTGTCACAAAAAGCTCGGGTGCTTTAACCTTTTTGGTCCATTAGAGTGGAAAAGAGCTGTTCTATTAATAAAGTTCAGCCTATTTGAATGCAGGACGGAAAGTTTACTGTGAGTAAACAGACCCGTCAGCATCACAGCTCTGTCATTAGATCATGAGAGAATCTGATGGGTTATTACTGCTACTCCATTAAATAACAGGTATCGATCGGTCAGTTTATCTCTAGTCACAAACATGGTCTACACCATTGTTACCATGGCAATGTACCCTGGTAAGAAGTGAATCAGCTTCCTGATACTGCAAACCCAGAGTTAACCTTGGATACGCGCAAATCCTGCTTCATTGTAAAGTCCTGATGTTTTGCCTGACTACTACTACTCCTCTTTTCTGTCCTGAGACAATGACGTATACTCTGTTTTTGACTTCACTGGATCCATTTGGTATACTTATAATGTGTATCTTTGCTGCGCGTACATGGAGCTACTGCTGATTGGCAAGGAAACTCTTGCAAAATAGTTTGGGATTTTTTTTACATTTCTGAAGTCATATTATCCTAGTTGAAAAAAGGTTAAAAATGTTTTTCGTTTTAGCATTTTTCAGATATTTCAAGTCATTTTTCCTTTTACTTGTCAGGCAAATGTGTAAACCACTACAGTAGTGGACTTATATGGTAGAAACAAAACCTAAACGAGCCAAATGCCAGCACACTCTCTGCAACAAACAATTTTTTGTTATTCCTGTATTCATAATCTCTATATAATCCTGACGAAGGAATCGGCCACTGCAACCCTATGCAAAGGTCCACCTAGGCAGAAATCATTTTTAAAAATAAAAATGCCAAAATCTGAGGCAAATGAACGCTTGAGTTGGACAGTGCTCAGCTGTGGCTTGTGCAGCTTTCGTTTGTGGCTTTCACGCTTTCCACGAACCCAATTGATCTTCTGCAAAAACAAACACCATCCGGCCGGCGCCTGCTAGCCCGCCAAGGTGGCAGACACACTGATCAAACTCGTCAGCCCCCCTTATAGCATTCAGCCCTGCTTGGTTTTGTCTCGGAGATGCTAGGCCTCCAAACTTGAAGAGGTTTGCGGTCTAAAAAACACTGGATAAGAGCTTACACACACATATATATATATATATATATATATATATATATATATATATATATATATATATATATATATATATATATATATATATATATATACACACATATATAGAAGCAGGCTTCTCCACAGCATCTGTGTCACCATCTGTCTGAGTCTGAAAGGTGCAGCAGG
>VUQK01042998.1:3667-15271 GCA_015106715.1 Bujurquina vittata
TACAGTTTGGCGCTTTTTAAGTGTGGGTGTCTGGAAAGATGAAAAGGGGGGGGGGGCATCTGTGAGCCTAAATCTAGTCTCAGACCTTATCCTGATCAATCAGCTTACTGTTTCAAGTTTGTGCTGAAAGTTAAAGCCAGTTTTAATCGTCTTAATCTAAGTACTAGAACTTTTAAATGGAAGAAAAAAATCTGGTTACTATTCAGAGCATTATTTATGCAGCTTGAAAATGTCCGTTTCTCTTTCAAAAAAAAAAAAATAACATATTTAAAACTACAGGGGACACCTGCTGCCTGTGTTTTTGTTCATTTGTTTGAATTAATTCAAGAAGAGGATTGGAATGCTAGCTCCTGAGTTCATGCCAGCGCAGTGACATTTAAAATGAACATCAGTTGCTAATTCTTAACAAAAAATGGCTGCAATTCATAGACACCCGAGAGTCTTTGAGGTTATTGGCAGCTAATAGCTTTTTGCCTAAATCTCTCCGACGAGGCTGATAAACAGGAGAGCTCTGACACAGAGGGACCTCTGGGGAGTTGCTCGTGTCCCGTACACAAAAGCAGCTCCAGCTGTCTTCATGGTCTTTTTTGGCCCTTTTGTGTGGGCTGTAGAAAGCATTTGTACCATGATCCATCTTCCTCTTATTCCCTGAGAAGGAACACTGTGTCCTGTTGGTTGAGCAGGATGGCTCCAGAGAATACTGAAATTCCCTTTGGTCTTGGGCTGACCTCTCATATTTGGAAGAGGTGGGTATTTTTTCGCCCACATCTTTCCAGTCAGTCCTCCTCCATTTCACTGGCTGACTGGTGTCCTTTATGTCTTCATCATGGTGCTTTCTTTAAATGTTTGGTGTTAGTGAAACTGTCTGGACAGTTTCACAGTGACTGGGCCTGGAGCAGTGGTTCTGGTGGTTCTGGAGGAACGGAGCCTCACTAGAAGTTTGCTCTCAGCTGCAGGGCAGGTTGTCTAGTCTCAGGGACGGGCTACTGCAGAGACCGACTCACTCCTGTCCCGCTATCCGAAGACACTGTGGTCTTTTTCTGACATATGTCTATGTGCTGATGGCAGGAATTTACACTGCATGATAGTGAATCACTCAATACTGTAAATTATTCACTCATATGGATGCAACATTTTCACATAAAGTGAGATATACAACATACAGTCATGGTAAAAAAAATCACATCTTCTTTCAGTTAAAAGGTTGAATCTGGTCCTCATCCGGTATTAAAATGGGGGTAAATACAACCCCTGATGAACTACAAAGCATGACATATTATACCATGACAAGTGTGTGAAAAACTAAGTACACTCTTGTTGTTTACATAGGAGTTAAGAGGGTAATCTGTGTTACTGTTCATCCAAGGTTGTGTTCACCTAAATTTAAACCTATTAAGAACTAAGTTAAAGCTTAGAGTTGAAAGAGGGTGCACTTCCTTTCTTTTTGCTAATGTATGATCTGTGGGGAAAGGTGTGCGTGCAATGGGAGGTTAAAAAAAAACTTGACTTACTAGGAGGTACAAGCACGCTTTATGGTTAATTTTTGCAAAGGGATGGTCCAGCACCTGTTGGGGTGTAATCCGCCTTTCCGGTTCAAGCTGAAGCAGTTCTTTCAACAAACATCAGGAGATCACACATTTCTGCTGCTTCATCTGCGTACGTCTGATGCCCAGGTTGCCGGAGCTGAAAGATGAAGAAAACAACAATGTCAAACAAAAAGAGTTACTTGAGTGTTTTATGTCATCTACAGGTATACACCCCCCCCCCCTTTTTTTGTGCCCAATGAATGGCAAAAGTGTACGTGCATGTAAGAGGTCATTCAGAGAGGTAAAGTTTCTTCCTTTTCTCTTACTGAACTGCATCCCTGACTCTTGGAAAACTTGTTCAGGTGCCTGAATTGATAGGGATATGTTAAAAGTTGAGGGTTAGAAAAGAAGTAGATTGAAAATGAGTACAGAGACTGGCACAGAAGAGAAAGCAGAGCAGTGGTGAAGTGGTTGGTACCTTGAGTTTCCAGTTGCTGGTGGTGGAATTGAACTCTTTGTAGAAAAAAATGGGAGGTCTTTCACCCAGACTTTAACATTTTGTCTGGTGGCTTCCCTTGGGTCTCTACTATGTGCGTCATCTGTAAATACAGCAAAAAAAAAAATGTCAAACTAGGAGTCCAGCACAGACTTTTGTCATATATTTCAGTCAAACAAAAAGCATACTCTAGGGGTACTGTTTACTCATCATATCATATTCACTCTTGCCAGGGTACAGCAGGAATCCGAGGTACCGATTGGCAGTGATGATTCCCAGAGACCAAACATCTATGGCCTCTGTAAACGGAATCCCTAGAATAATCTCCGGGGACCTGATGGAGGACAAAGAGCAATGATTGTAATTGTTACATTTGTTGTCAGTCTTGATCATTTGGATAAGTATGATTTATACTACAGCTGAGAAACTCCTAACAGAAACCACAGACTCAGGTGGTTTGTGTGACTGTGTGAGTAAGAGATCAGATTTGAGTTCAGCTACTCACTGATATGGACAGGTCTGAATGCAAGAGCACTCTGGCAGCTGTAGTGTCACAAGACAGGCCAAAGTCAATCACTTTAATTCGGTACGGCTCTTGTTGCTGATTGACTAACATCACATTCTCTAATTTGAGGTCTGTGTGTATAACCCCAATAGATTTGAAATGTTTCAGAGCTATTGCCATCTGAAAGGTACCAAAGAAAATGTCATGACAAAATTTAATCAGTATCCATTTTCAAAGCACTTATTAATGTGGAGAATCACAGAGTAAAACATACCTGCATGACGATTAGTCGAATTGCCTTCAAACTAATAGGGCTGTTGCAGGAAGCCCATGAATGCCGACACTTTGGAAACTCACGGGCTGGTCAGCGAGGGTGGTCTGACTGTTACCTTACATTAGCCAATTGCTATTGCAAGGCAAATTACAAAACAAAGCACCCTCAGGCCACTGTTGTGATTTAGCACTATATAAATAATACTGAATTGAATATTAATCTATCCATACATAGATGTGCAGGTTTTCTGAATGTAAACAGAGATTATATCTCTCGGCTGGCCTGGGAATCAGGTGGTCGCTGCTTGTGATGCCCTGGTGACAGCCACTGTCAGGGGAGGAGCCTGCGACCTTTGCTTAACTAATGGGTCCTTCATCATGCCCTGTGCCTTTAGCATGAGCCCTGTGTTTATTGCTCTTTATTTTAAATTAAATTCACAGCAGTGCCCATCCATCATGGTCGCCCATGACCTTTACTGGAGGTGATGACTTGGCCCTGGAGAAGGCATTGCGCGGGTTTAAAGCAACCTACTGCACCAGAAGAGGCAATTTCTCTGAACTATGTCATATAGATTAAATGTCTCAAATGTAAACTAATTGCCTTGATCAAATCAAGTGTCTGGCAACCTTTATGATTTTATTTATTGCAAAATTATTGTTGTCCTTATGGTAGATGATTGCAGCTCTGTACGTATGAACATCGATTGACTTGTATTGGCTTATCATGCCAAACTTGTACACAAAAGTGTGTATTTTATGTCACGTATAAGCTCAGTTGTCATATACTTTGCTAGTATGTTGAGCAATTTTTGAAATCTTTTTTGTAAAATTTGAATTAATTAATGAGAATTTTTCCTACCACTTTTTCTGTACATGCTGGTAAGGCTTTATTATTGCACACAAGAGTAAAGATGACACCACCTAGTTATGGCATTGTTGAATAACCACACTGAGGCTGGCCACTGAAGTGAACTTCTTACCCTCAACAGTGAAGTGCTGTTTTAAGTAGGTGGGAATCCTGATCATTGCTATACTTTGCTTTGCTGAATAAGAGAGTGCCATAGTACTCTGTAGAGATTACTCTCCCCAATTCCCCAGGCTCTGCTGTGATAAAACATCACCTATAAAGGAAGAGTTCCCCAGTGGCTGATAAGATCTGCCCTCTAGGCTCTCACAGGAAAATTGAGAGCATCGAAGAGACAAGAAAGTACTTACTGTACACCTCTTGCTGTACTTCCCTTCAGTAAAACCTTTGAATGTTCTACTAAGCATCGGCTCCTTTAATAGTTTGTCATGTTCCATGTAGTCATCTAAAGATCAACACGCTGGGCTTCCATGATTCACTCAAGCACTGAGGAATGATATAATTGGCTGTAATTGTGAGCAGAGCATAGAGTGAAAATTGAGTATTCTTCTCATCTTTTCAAAAATCACCACGTTTGCTTGTTCAAATAACTATCCATTTCTCTTTTTGCAAATTGTCAGAACTGGGATCACAGAGCATTTTTCTACCATTTTTTTCATGTGCACATTGTAAAAAGCTCTGCATTCTATGAAGCAGAGTGCTTTTATGGTACTTTTTTTTTTGGAAAAATGGATCTCAAAGAAAAGGGAAAAATTACATTATGCAATTTGAGTGGTTTAATGTGGGATTAGAGCTTGCAATTATACCTGTATGGAGCAGAGATTTCATCCATAAAGCCCACTTTACAGTGATTTTGGGGGGTAGTGAGATATTGTTATCTCTGCAAATGGAATATGTACAATGGAACACAAGATAATGATTGACAGGACACTGCACAATTATCCCAGTAATCAGCCTGAGCGTGTTTTTAATAAAATCCCCTCAGGCTGTGTTGAATTCTGCTGTTCCTGTTGGTCATTGCTTTGAATAACCAGTGTATCACATAGAGAGCAGGCCTATTTTTCCTTATGAATTATCAGCATTGCATGCAAAAGCAACTGGATCAGGATAAGTAATGTCATCTGGAAAATGCATGTGTACTTATAATACAAATTTTAACAGATTTTCATGATTTCACTGAATTCCACTAAATTAACTTTGAATTTATGGTTTTATTTTCATTTTTTAGGAATTTAAATGATTATTTTTTTAATTTACATTCATTTTATTCTCTACCTGTGCGTATTGATCAACATTTAAATGTGAGTGTGTGGGTGTCTGTGGACGCAGTTGGTGCAGGCTTGTGAGCACAGGACAAAGCATTTGCAAGGTGTGCATGTGGGTTGTGCTGGCTTTGAACCCAAGACCACACATTCAAAGCACCAAGTTTTTTGTGTGTCTGTTGCGTATCAAGCAGGCGCCAGTAAAGAATATCGACCCATTGTCTCATCTCTATCACACAGTGCTGAGCGTCACATGTATATGGACAAGCTATATGAGACTAGAGATCTATTTTTGTTGTCACATTCTGGGGACTTTTAAGGGCAAAAAAACATGTCCCCGTAATCACTGAATGTAGCCTGAAGGCTTGGTTTAATATTTGGTGAGGTTTGGCTTAGGCTACTGTAGGTCTCCTTTAAAAGAGTGCCAGTTTAATGCGCTTTGAAGTGGTGGAAACACTGGCTTTGGCATAGTTGTGGGTGTTCATTGTCCCATGACATAAAAAGAAGGAGCTGCTGGGATTTCTTTGAAGTACTGAACTTTTTGTCCATCACATTTTATAGAGCCAGCAAAACAATAACTAAACAAATCAATGGCCAATCATCAGTTGAAGCCTCATTTATGTTGTACCACAGGGCGATGGAGCAGTGAACATTTTTGCTCTTACACTTTTGAATGAATCAATGTGAACATGGATTGATTCCACAAAAATTGAAAAGAGGAAGGCAGTTCAACCAAGATGCTGAAAATTGCTTAATTTTGATATTGCACAACAATATTATTCATATTTTCAGTATGTTCTAATGACCTTTTTCTCTGACCAGTTTCTCTGAGCATTGCACAGGCTGACCTTGGTGTGAATCTGTAAATTTAAGTGTCCACTCCTGGAAGGTTTGTGTTAACATGCATCTGAACGCACCAAAACAGCAAACTGCCAAAACCTGTACTCAGTCCTCACCAGCAGCCAATGCATAACCAGTGACGTGTTGTTGTTACTGTTTCTATTTAAGCACATAATCCTATTTCCTACAAATACAGTTAGTAGTGTCAAAAATGACTATAGTGTCAAATCAACCTCTCACTCACACTGTACTGTACATAAAATCTGAATATTATGATACTCCATATTGCCAAAAGTATTCACTCATCCATCCAAATCATTGAATTCAGGTGTTCCAGTCACTTCTATGGCCACATGTGTATAAACCAAGCACCTAGGCATGCACACTGCTTCTACAAACATTTGTGAAAGAATGGGTCGCTCTCAGGAGCTCTTGATAGGATGCCACCTGTGCAACAAGTCCAGTCGTGAAATTTCCTCGCTACTAAACAATTCACAGTCAGCAGTTGGCGGTATTAGAACAAAGTGGAAGCGATTGGGAACTCAGCCACAAAAGGCAGGCCATGTAAAATGACAGGGCAGAGTCAGCGGATGCTGAGGAGCGCATTGGTCGCTGACTTTCTGCAGTCACTTGCTACAGACCTCCAAACTTCATGTGGCCCTTAGATTAACTCAAGAACAGTGTATAGAGAGCTTCATGCCAAGCCTTACATCACCAAGTGCAATGCAAAGTGTTGGATGCAGTGGTGTAATGGGGATTATGGGGTGGGTTTGTTTTTCAGGAGTTGGCTTTGGCTCCATAGTTCCAGTGAAAGGAACTCTTAATTCTTAATGCACAGAGTTCTGACCTCAGCACCTCTGGGATGAATTAAAGCAGAGACTGTGAGCTGGGCCTTCTCGTCCAACATCCGTGTCTGACCTCACAAATGTGCTTCTGGAAGAATGGTCAAGAATTCTCAAAAACACTCCTAAACCTTGTGGAAAGCATCCCCAGAAGAGTTGAAGCTGTTATAGCTGCAACATCGTGGATTAAGAATGGGATGTCACTCTTTCATATGGGTGTGAAGGCGGACGAGCATATACATTTGTCAATAAAGTGTGCGCTCTTGCAGTGCTTTTGTATTGCATTACATTAAATTGCTCAAGTGCAGCTAATATACTGATAAACCTGTGTAAGTGTTGTTTTAGTCAACTGTAGAAATAAATACGTCCTATTTTCAATGATAGACAGTGTGATGAATCAACCCTAAAATCCTTTGAGAGTTGTTTCTTGTTTGTACCTGATTTCATGAGCTTTTCGTGCCATTTCTGAGCTTATAGTCATCTTTCTCCAGATGATGTGGACCTAGACGATGCCCCACAAAATGTATCAAAGTGCCTTGTAACAGTGTCTTCAAACAGCCCTGCTAAAAGTCTAAATATTCAGTGGCTATTTTTCATGAGCTTGTATACTTTTTACTGCTAATTTGCTATTCATTTTAAGAGCACGTTCGAAATGGCTTTGTGTTTACAAGCCCATAGGTCAGTGACTTCAAGGTCAGATTTATTGTTAGAATTTGAAACTAATGAATATCCAAAGCAGAGTAGAAAGCTCCGGCACTATATGTCCTTTTATGAGCTCCAGCAAACCCAGAGTTAATGAGGGTGAATACAAGCATTTAATTCATTATTTAAAAGGGACAGAGATCTGCTTCAGCTCTTCGACAACATGCATAATATGTCCTGAAAACATGCCCATAATGCATTATTGTACAAATTAAACCACTCCACTGATTTTAGCCTTTTAATTATGTTTTTTGCTGATTTTTATATGTGTAAGATGCATTTTATATTCTTTTCACATGACAACGGTATTACTTAAATGATTCTAGATTGCACTGAAATAAAATACATGCATGTGGCGTCACACAAATACATTTCATTCTTAAAATCTTTAAATACACTCTCTTAAAGTCCCAGTTATTATCATGAATATTAGCGTATTTATCTTTACTGTATGCAAACTTACCAAATCTCTCTTGTTCAATTTTAAAAAGACGCTTTATTTATTTTTGCTTCATGTGTAGTCACATGTTTTAAATATTCTATTCTGGTTTCATTGCTGATGCTTTGGATAAAACGACATCAGAGGAGGTCTGATAAACCAGACACGGCTACAACAATCCCCAAAGTCTACAGATAGGGCTGCCGCCCCCTCCTTTGGCATAATCTCCCCCACCATGGAGCTGGTTTGTCTGTGGGGATGAAATGGAGCGATGGCTGTCTGCTCTTATCTGACAGGATTTGGTCCACTGGGAAAGATCTGGCTGCATTGGGAAATGCAGGCAGCACACTGAAGCTGACCATAGCACTCTGTATGGTATATTCCAGTGACCCTTGTGGCACAGACAGCACTGTACAAACACATACATTCAGATAAAATCTACACAAACAATACACAATGATGACGATAGTCTTACTGGACCATAAAACCAGGTGACTACGTATGTTCTTTGTCCTTTACGTTGTATCTCTCGTCTCTATCAGCACTTTGTGCTGTCTTACCATAATGGCCTTGTCTGGGATTTAAACGTCAGGTCACCACCTTTTCCCAGACTCATCAGGATACAGGATATTGAAACAGATAAATGAAAAGGAGCTGAAGGATAGAGAGGCGTGGAGGCTGTAAATCGTCCCAGCATGAAACTAATATTCTAGTTGTGCACACTGAGCTATATTCTTTAAATAATTGTGATCTTTGCTATATGGTTTAAAATAACCAACGTTAGCTGGGACATTTATTTTTCTATTACAGTTTTCTCAAAATGCTGGATTTGCTGAAAAATAAAACATAAATTATTATGTAAGCTGATAACTGCTACTGCCTTTAATCTCTATTTTTGTGTGGCTCATCTTCCTCCTGCTTTAAATCACAAAGAATTTATTACCCAAAAAAGTGTTAATCAGTTATTTATTTAAACCATAAAGCTCAAATAGGATATCCATATTGTAGCATGCCGTCTTAGTCAAACTCATAGTTCCCTGTAAGTAACCTGTAACTAGGCTTTGTGAACCACACAGTAACAACGTTACACCTCGATATCAAGCACTAATTTCAGTTTACCTTACAGTCTTATGGATTAAGATGTCATATGGTGTTCTGCACAAGAAAAGAACTTTATGGAACTGCTGTTAACATGACAGCAGTAGTGCAGGCAAGTCTGTCCTGTTGTTCTTGGCCTACATTGCTTCCCGAGAATTTGCTTGCACAGACTTATTATAACCCATGCCCTTCAGCTCAATGATCCTTCTGACAAAGGACTTTCAGGTGGGTTGGTAGGGGGACAAGGGTGCTGAATAATTTGTATGTTGAGCATGTCTTCAGGAGAAACATGAGAAACACTCGCACATATCTGATCTGGCACAGGTCCAAAACCTTAAGCAGCCTTAGGAGAGCAGGAGTGAGTGAGCGGGAAAAAATGAAAGCGAAAGGTCAAAGTATTTTCTCCCTGGATCACACTTTCCTATTATATTGACTGTATTATCTGTTAGTCTGTACAGTATATGCCTCTGAAGCTGATAAATAGTCACATACAGATTACTATAGCGTGCCTTAATCTCCCCATTTAACCTTTGCTCAGATATCTTTGCCTCACAAACACATTATTAAGAATTGCTTTAACCTTGCCACTGACAGTGTAATGAAATATCTTTAAGTATCAACTTGTGATATTGCCTCTGTATCCTCTTCTTCTGTGCAACCAACTCAACTGGTGCTAGGAGTGAATAAAGTGTTTACTCAATGGATCACAGCACTGAAATATCTTCCCCTGTAGAGTCTTTAAAGCCAGAATAACATGCTGCTGCAACAGACTTTTACACTTAGCTGCAGTGTGACTGCAAATAAGGAAAGCATTCTTTATTGTTGATGTCTTCATTGTTTGTGTAGGCTAACATTTGGGATGTGCATGTATACCATATGTTTTACAGAAACTTGTGTTTGTCACTTAGTTTGGCTATAGAGTATAGCTGCATTAATAAAGATAGAAAGGTTCTTATGTATTCAGTATATAGACATACAGCATGCAGGCTGATGTGTGTATTTTTTGTCAGATTTTAATTCTACTTTTTGATATTGCTAAAGAAATTACATAAAAATTGCTACAGCATTTAGACTCTACATGTCAGGCAGGCTCAAAATTGTAGCAACATGTGTCTTTACATTAATAATTAGCAGGTGTAGATGTTTAGCTGTCTGTTTAGCTGCTTGTCTCACAAATCTGTACCAAGAACAGACCGTCAGCTGTTGCCTATACCGCCAAACTGTTACCACTAGTATTAACCAGGCTGCTGGGAGTACACGTTGCCACCATAGTGGTAGCTGTAATAATTGGGCAGGGACTTCTCTCTCCCAGACTGGGCACAGGGGTTGGTGCGTATGCTAATAACCAGAGCAATTAGCCTGTGGAAACACATCTAAAAAGACCTCATCTGCATTTGCCCCTCAGACACCACACCAGAGGACACAAAGTCACAAGCGCACTGCTAACCTCTCACAAAGCCCAGCACCTCGAGTCGCACAAGCTCTTTCAAGGTCTGAAGTGTGTCTCTAAGCTGTTTGAGAGCTTCTCGTGTTTTCCCTGAGATTTTGTATGTTTGTCTGCTGGAGAACAACAGCAGCCAAATATCTCACTGGCAACCCGACAGAAGATCCCTGTTGGGCAGCATTGATTCAGACTCCTCTCTCTTGATTGGCTCGTTCTGTGTCCTGAGGGTGTAATTAGGAGACGGGTCAGAAAAGGTCCAGCAATGCCTGTTGCACCAGTGTGGCACAAATGACCCATCATCTGCTGTGACAATAATGACATGTGGCAGTGGAGCGGTGATGACAGGCAGCCAGCAGTCGTAGTGGTCGTCATCATCATCACCGCACACGAGACAATTATGGGAATAAGGGGTAGTTGAACTCTTCCTGCTGTTGTCATAAATGGGCCTTATATCTTCAGGGCCACTGCTTAAATCTGCAGATAAGCAATTAGAGAAAAACTATAAGGTTATTTGTTGTTTTTCACTTGAAATTTATATTTAGCTCTTTACTCTTTTTTTGTCTTGTTTTTAATCACTAGATGTTGCAGGATTCAATTTTTAAACTTTGCAACGTGCCTGTGAATTGTCTTTGTATGGCATAATCAAATTCCAGTGGGGATTGAAGGCTTGACAAATCATGTTTGACCCCCTCCCCGCAGCTGCTGATTGCATAGAGCATAATTAGAAAGTGTTTATCTGCAGTTGACATTTAGATATTTGAACAAGCTTTCTAATATTCCTAGAGGAGAAGTTTGTAAAGTCCTTTATGTGGTCGTTATTTTTTGCCCTTATAGCACATATAGCTACTTGCTACGTTAGTATGTGTACTGTTGCTATTTTGCATTGATTATGCTGGACATAATTGCAGTGCATCCATACAAAACCTGTTATTTTGAACAGAAGCATTTTTTTCCTCTCGGTTAGTTGTGCTGTGTGCGTTTTAGCAGGGGTTCCAATTTTTGCAGTTCTGTCTACAGTCTGCATGAGTTAGGCTTGATGCATAATTCATAATTTAGTATTCAAAAATATGAAGTTTGCAGTATCTACTCCACT
This sequence comes from Bujurquina vittata, assembly GCA_015106715.1. Lineage (NCBI taxonomy): Eukaryota > Metazoa > Chordata > Actinopteri > Cichliformes > Cichlidae > Bujurquina > Bujurquina vittata. The sequence continues at coordinate 15,053 of VUQK01042998.1, forward strand.
GCTCTTAGATTTCCACTAAACTAAACTACAAAGTTCAGAGAGAGGGCAGACCAATAAGCTAGTAAGCTCGCCATTTAATGCCGACCTCACCGTGTGCTGTTCAGGTGAACTTATGCTCCCTGTTTAACCGCTAACTTTACAGTGAGCTTCACACAAATAAACAGCAAACTGTTTGTCAAGCAAACTGTTTCCAAAAATGTAAAATTTCTACATAAAAAT
>VUQK01042998.1:15291-33228 GCA_015106715.1 Bujurquina vittata
TTTCTACATAAAAATTAATAGCTTAGCTTTGTCACAAGGAGGGGCTCACAGGCCCTGTCCCCTATTCAGGTTCCTGAGCATGTACAAGGACACAATACTTTAAAACTTTAATCAACTTTCTCGTTCTGTCTTTTTGTAGCATTCTGCCCAGCAGAACCGAAGTGTGATTGGAGCAATTTATAGCAGCAGAATCCATCCTTAGAAATCCTATTTTGTCAACATCATCATCATGACCTGGCCCACTATCATTCATCATGTCGTAGGTTACTGTGATGAAATGAATGAGAACTTGTTTCAGGTAGTTTTGGAAAACGTTGTTGCCAAACTGTAAATCATAGTGTAAGTAAATAAAAGCAGCTTCTCTGTTTCATTATGAGTGCATGCCCTTTAATAAATCTGTCAGAGGAAAATAGTTGCACTCGGTGCCCCATCGCATACTTGTTTTTTTCCCCCCCTCATTATCATGATGATATTTATAATATTTTGGCACAGAAATGCAAGCCGCCTCAACATGAATTCAGCCCTTTACATATTTAATTAATGATGCACTTGGATTTCTGGGTCACCTGAAGCTTTTTTTTTTTTGCTTGTTGTTCAAAAAAGTTACCTAAAAAACACAAACTAATTTGTGGCTCCGATTTGGTTCTGCTGCTTGCAAATATGCTCTGTAACCCTTCAAATGCAGATCAAGTTTTTCCCTCACCTCATCCAAGGCTTTGATATACAATTAACTTGTTTTTTCCTCTGGGTTTTCTTCAACCTGACTATGGTCCAGGTTTGTACTGGCGGCCTAATCCCAACCCCCATCGTCTCGCAGCACAGCAGCCAAGTCACAGCACATAACAAATAGTGTTGATTACATAGCCATCCAAAGCTATTACCCAAGAGGTGGAAACCATGAGCCATTCCAAACAGCAGGCCTTTAGTTCACCACTATTCCTGCATTCCCGCACTGCCTGGGTTGTTCTTCCCAGAAACACTGACCACTAATGATAGTGGAGCAACACCTGAGCATCCTGAATGACAGCGTGCACCAGGTTCACGTGGGAAGGGCTTCCATAATGTGATTCAGAGGAATGGTTTGCCAGCAGCACTTTCCTGAATCTCAAACCACAGAATTCTCCTCAGGCAAATGTCATACAGCACTGGAGCTTGTGGCCGAAGGATGACATCCACACACCTGAAAAGAGGCTTTTAATATTCTACAGGGCTTACACAGATCAATACACTGTATCAGCAAAGTTAAAATGGATGTTTATGGTTATACAGTAAATATCATTTTAGCAAAGTGTATTGACAGTCCTGTAAATTTGTGATCACTGGCACCGTTGTTGCATGTTGACTAATGGGCGGTTGGTCGGAAATCGCATCGATTAGATGCTGGGTCCAATTACGGAGATAGCTCTCACATAACAAATAGTTTGTAATAGATCGGAGTAAATAGTTTTATTGTTTGGAAACATGCTTAGTTTAGCTGTAAATTATACACAATTATTGACAGATTATTGTGCTTGTTTTCTCCCTGCTGATTTCCCTTGAGAGGTAAACAGGCGGCACAGAAAAACATAATGCATGCAGCCATTTGAGTTTCATTTTTTAAATGTATTCTCTTTGGCTGTAGTGTGTCTAATGAAATGGTAAACAGTGATTAAATGGAATGCAAACTATTTTGACCAAGCAATTAGATTTTGCATCAGTTAAGTAATTAAATAAATTAAGACCGCATATTATTGTTATAGTTTTGAGCATCTTTCCTGGTGGGAAATGAATGTAATTTAGAGCAAGTTTGTAAGTTTGCAGAGAAGATTCTTATCCATCCATCCAGCCATTTTACAAATTCATTAAAAATATTTGCTCATTTTGAATTTGATGGCAGCAGCACATCTTGAAAAAGTTGGGATGGGCAATAAAAGGCTGGAAAATTAAATGGTGCTAAAACTCCATCTGCAATTTGTGGAAAAACTTTATAAAAATGTTCCTCAGCATAAAAGAAGACTTTGAATATCTCACCAGCTAGAGTATACATTACTGCAAAAGGATTCATAGTAAAAGATTTTATATGTTTTCAATGTTCCACTGGGAATAAAATATGAGTTTATGAGATTTGTAAGCGTCCCAACTTTTTTGGAATGGGTTGTACAAGTTAGTATCAGTTTCATCAGAACTGAGAACAGCATAGGTTAGAATATTATCAATCTGTTTAAAAAAACATTCAACAGCTTTAAACACTTTTGTGCACTCAGTATTGATTTATTCATAGCCTACTTTGCTTTTAGTTTTTTCAGTTTTTTTCTGATGATTTAGAGAATATTAAATTGACCAGTTTCATGCATAAGGACTTCATATTATCCCCACAAAATGACCTCACAGGATCTCTGAACACAACTGTCAGGATGCTCTGTTCTCCAGAAATTAAATTCTGAAGGCCATAATGTCAGATGACACATTGAAGGCAGTCCACGGGGTCATGGGAACAGGAAATGCAAACTACTGAATAATGCCAGGTAAATAAGAGACAGAGTGCTGGCTGCACTCCAAGATGAACATGAACCCAGTGAAAAATTAGAAGCACTGGAGACTAAATTGCCTTCAGCTGGACGCACGGATCAGATGCTGACAGAGGAAGGGAGAGAGCCACTCGTGCTGCAACGCTGATTGGCATGCATGAATACAATTTGTCTGTTTGAAACAGCACTTATTAGGATTGTTGAGTGGACTACATTGTACCTCTCTGACCTTCTGCTGCTCAGATATCCATAATGGGCAGATTGAGAATTTGAGTATCTAATTACATGGACACACTCTATGTACTGTGCACAGAAATGGTTATCCCACATGTCCCAGTGCATTGGACAGGCACACAATTTACATTTATTTCTGCAGCATCTGTAGAATCTACTGTATCGCTGGTTACATTGCTTTGACAAAGGCTGTGCACACTCAAAAGCAGCAGAGAAATGATCTAAAATTAATTTAGAAGACTTGATATGCAATCACATTTAGAGCATTTCTTATTTGCACTGCTTACAAAACTATTAATATTTACATAATAAACTTTGTCTACTTTGGTAATCATTCTGTTCATTGCAGCAATGAAGTTCAGCTAGGGCGTGTTTCATGATGGCAGCAAAATTCACCAATCGTTTGTTCTGCTTGTTTGGATTCTAATTTTCTCAGGTGATACACACTACAGGGAATTAAATTAAACTTCCAGAAAGAAACTGATTATGCAGGGCAGGATTTCTATTACATGGCTTGGAGCGAGTGTAAACATTGCCATATTGTAGCTCGCTGAGAGTCTCCGAGCATTTGCATTCTATCTGAGCTTCAGCGCTCGGTGTCTTGGAGACGCCCGTCTCTGTCACTTGCTGGGATCCGCCAAGCTCAGATTAATCTAGTAGACATGGTATGCATCTCTCCATGTCTCTTTGCTCTTTTAGAACTTGATAAGAAATTCACAATGCCTCAAATCACAATTTAGAACCACAGAGGAATACTACAGTAATGAGTTTTTTTTCCAAGGGCATTTGATTCCCGTTTTCCAGGTGGAAGATGGATATGATGATGATGAAGTCCCTTAAGACCCCCAGGCTACAGTCACTCCATAGTGTGATTTAAAAGGAGACTCCTGCAGACTGGGAAGCCGGCAGAGTGGCTAATGGAAAGAACCCATGGAGACATACGGCTGAGATAAACAGAGAGGAGGAAGGGAAAAGAGGAGATAGTACAAAAGAGGGATAAGGAGGGAAAGTGCTTCCAGCTCCCTTGTGTTTCAGAGAATGAGCATCGATCAGGAGAAGTGTCTGTTACTGTCCGATGCTTCTGAGCAGAGAGCCTCACTAGTGACTGGTGTGAACATCAGCACCACGTGGGACTGCTCTCATAACAGGTGGCGAGAACTCGGCCCACTGCTACTCGAGGAGGCCGCCGCTTCTGATATCACGTAGACATTATGTTAAAGCCTGTTCTGCTTCCAAGTAAATAAATTTGTGAGGGAATTTGTTACATTAGATTGGATAAGATGGTGTTGTTAGCAAAAGCCATCCATCACTGAGGCTTGCTTCAGCTGTCATTAGTAGGGGGTTGTGTCTGTTCTTGTCAGAGATGCTGGGAACAGCCCCTCAGAGGCCTATGGGTAAATCTGTCCATGCTCCTGATTCACTGGGCCATAAACATTGCAGGGAGTTTGTGATTACAGGGCCTCGGTTTGAACTATCTGGGTCTGGGTTGAATGCAGGCTGTGAGGGATGTGCCAGCTTGGTGTAAAAAGACCCTCTCATAGAGGACAGGTACAAACAGCGCTGACTGTGGAGGGAGAGGCGCCACATGACAGAACAGGATTTTAGGTTACAAGCTTCACAGGCAATGACAGCTTAACAAGATGGCACATTTGTAATTATCATTTATAACTATCATTACCTCTTACACGAGCTTGCTTTTCAGCCAGACCATCACAGTTTTTGTGTTGCCCAGCCGGTATTTTTATATGGCCTAGTTTTAGCAAAGGGTAAACGCTTCCTTCAGGGCATGGAGGGGGGAAAAAAGTCCATCGCAGCTCCTCCTGCAGTGAACTTGCTGGCCTGTGACTGCACCAGAAGCAAAGCTGCAATAAAAAGGAAGCCTGCAACAGAATATGTATGGTTTATTTTATGCCCTGGAGCAATTTAGTGTCTCGTGATGTATGCATCTGGGTCTGTCCTATTGTGTTTGTATTATTTTGTTTGCGTTATGGGTGTGTAAAATGAGCAATGAACTTTCCTCACAGTTTAGAAAACTGAAAGTATAACACTACGGCATTCCTTTCATGCATGTAAACCGAATCTAAAGTTCTTTATATTGTAAGATGAACCCAGTTATTAAATCTGTTTGGTAAAGTTATTTGTGAATATGAAGTTGACCATAACAAAAACGAGTCCTACATTAGATTGAATGTGTTTTTAAGCATTTATTGCTTATTTATTTCCTGTAGAGTTGACATCAAGTTTAGTAAATAAGATAGACAGATAGCCTGTCTATGAAACATAACAAAACACATAATAATAGGATATGTTATAATTAAAACTTAATTGCAGTGCATTTCCTAGAAGCAAAATAAAAAGTCTTTCTCTCCGCTCACTGACCCTGCATGATGGATGTCTGGCATTTGCAGCTGTGAGATTTTGCATAAAGCAAAGGTTTTTCCACTTGTGTTTTTATGTATCGTTTATGTTCATGATTTTCCTGAAGCTTGTCTTTCTCACTCTGTTTATTGGACACATATCTTTGACCACACAGGAACAGGATGCCATTGCATTATGATCTCCGTGCATCTTTGTGAGCTGGATCGATATGCTAATGCACTGTACAGACTTAATTTTATAGTTGATGCAGGATTTATGTTAGCAGCCAGTGCACTGGGTGTTTTTGGCCTTTGTGCATTAATTATGCTGCAGTTTGTGGCATTTTCAACCAGTTGTGTTGCTTTGCTCTGCAGACACAACTCTACAGCACTCTTTGCATATGAGTTCTACTTCATTAATATCACTTGTACCAAATCCAAAATATTTCCAGGCAAAGTATGATGATCCTACACATTGTCACAAACACAGCACACACAATTGCATCGGCCACTAGTGTAAGCTACATCATAGGCGCTACACTGATTCACCGCCGAAGTACAAATATAGCATCAGGCAGGCTTTTTAACATATCACAGGTTTGCAGCCATCTGACAGACTTTCTATTCTTGATTTCAGATTTTTTTTGCCATTTTTCCCACAGATCTGTTCAAGGTCTGGTATTCCCAGGCTGTCTGACATGCAGTTCATTTTTAAGATAATGTTCCTGTGCAGATTAGTGGACGTTTTGCTTTGCTCATCTCCCCAACAGAACAGTTATAATAACTTTTGAAGAATTTAAAATTTTAACATATTTTCTTTTGTGGTATTTGCCATAAAAGACTGTTCTTTGTAGTCTTCAAACTACTGTAATTTGTGAAGCCATAAAAAAGAATGTAAACTGGAAGCAAATTCAAGGTTTTGGCCATTGATCCAGCTTAATGTTAATCTTCATATTTTGTGAACACAGCTATATTACTGACACTACAGTGCCAAATGATCTCAGCTGCTGAAATCCCTCCCTCTCCCTGCACAGTGACAGTCTTTTCCCCAAAAGGTCATTTAGACATGAATCAGCAGCATGTTTTGGGATGAAAATACTCTGTTGTTGGACAGTCTCCTTTCTATCCTGGTAGTTTGCCATCTTTCCATGAGTTCCCTGTTTGTATTGGACGCATGCAGCAGCATTTTGCTCGATAACAGCTGTGGGCCCCAGTAATTGTCCTTGACGGTATGAGAGAAAGCTGTTTCAACTGGTGGAGATCGGGGTCATGCTGGCCATGCCAATCAAGTGGCTTGACCCAACCAGGCTGAGATAGATCACCCAGTGACAGAGTCAGAATAAGCTGACTCTTCTGTAATGGCCTGTCACCATACCATTTTCTAGGTGACAGAACACATTTACTAGATTGGTCAAAGGCTCAGCTGTTGATGGTAGTTGATTGATTCTGGCAATGCTGAAAGAGGAAGAAGTATAACAAAGTATTTTTGATCTCTTTACAACAGGAAGCTAATGCTAAGGCTGTAAAATTGATATTTTCGATGTTTTGTGCCGTGTTTTTATCCATGCTAGCAAAGACTGTGTGGAAGTCTGGAAAACAATACACAAACCTTCATCAGTAAAACAGAGTTCTGGATCTTTTCTAGTGCTGTTCCACCAACAAATACCTTCCATTTATGTTGCTCCGCCAATGGTAAGCTTCCAGCAGTGAAACCCAATAGGAGGAATCTTCAAAAGCTGGACAAACGCAGGAGCCCAATGGATATCAACACCAAGACCAAAACATTCATCAATGGTAAATGGTTCTGGGCAGGGCATTTTACATTGCATTTGAAAAGAGAGAGCATGGAGGTCTTTGATGATTATCTTTTTTTAATTTTTGGCCTGTCGTGTCTGGCAGTTTTGGCACTGTTGTGCCAAACATATTTGCTTTTACAAGAAGAGCTCTATAGGTTTCCTATAGGCTACTCTTGTTGATGTCTGGATGTTCTTGCCCGATCAGGCAGGAAAGAAGTGAAGAAGAGGGATAGACAGAGAAAAAGAAGAAAGTGAAGGTCTTTGATGATTTAATCTATGTGCTGCATGTCTCTTCCAAAAGCACCTCAAATAGAATTAGTTTTAATCCAGGAAGCGCTCCTTCTCAGAAACAGTTAATATCGCAACATCAGTTCCATTTGTGCCTGACGGTGCATGAAATGTGATAACTATGGTGAATTTGTAACTTTCAGTGCATTGACATTAACATGCCAAAAGTTCTAAATTCTCTGATTCTTTTTTGTTTATGACCCAATACCTGCAAAACTGATAATAATCCCACCATCACATTTTATTTAGTGCTCATTAATAATCATTAGTATGCCTGCATAATCAACTAAAATGGTAGCTTTGCACCTGATGAATGTAGGCACTGTAAGCATGTTAGGATGCTGGCAATAGCATTTGGCTCACAGCATTGTTACAAAGGTTTGATTCTAATCATCACTAAGCCACACAGATAAAAAGGTTTTTGTGAACATCAATCATGAATCAGAGTGAACTGAGAAGAATCATAATGAAGAGTTTGATATCGCCATTTATTGTGCCCTTTGTTTTAGTATTACAGTTCTACCATCTATAATATCCCTGCACTGAGCCTAAATAATGTTGTTTTTACAGCTCTGGAGATACAGCAGCTCAAGACTCAGATATACCGGCTTCATCTTCTTCATGTGCCCATTTCTCGGTTTAGGATATCATTACTGGAACAGGGGCACAGGGAGCTATCAGTATGTGGGTGCAGGTGACCTCCTCTCTTCCTGGACTGATTGTTAGTTGATGGATCCTGTTTGAGAGAGGAGTGAGCAGTGATAAGAGTCAGTGAGAGTGCACCGGCACAGCAGATAGAATGACCTGCCACAAAGATCTCCGTGGAGGGGCAAGAAATCCTGCAACAAGATAGGTTTCTTTTTTAATAATGTTCATAGGAGATGTTTTCATTGAGCTGCTAACCATGAACAGCAACACTCACCTCACTCACTGACATTCACTCTACTATTAATGTCTTATCTTGAGTCAATAGGGATGCAATATGTGGATATTGCATTCTGTGTGTGTGTGTTACTGTGTGTGTGGTGAGACAAAGGCTGCTTGTTTACAGTTTTGCTGAACAGGATCTGGTTACAGTTATGTTCCTGCCACCATGGCAAAGGAGGAAACATGTATCACTTTGTGGCACTGTCTTCTTTGGCAGTCGGTGGAGTGAGAGATCACAACATAATTTCCAGGCAGGAAGGAACACGCTGGTGGAACATGCGTGAGGCAGAAGGCCACAGAACAGGCGTGAACATTAATACAAACACTGCCAGTCAAAATGACTGATTACCTTGGAGGACGTGCTGTGAAAAGTCAATTCAGCACTCAAACCCCCTCTATCCCCCAGCCTTTACGTGCTGGCCCACCACAACCTCTCCCTGGGGTATTCAAAATGTACAATCATTAAAATACTACTAGTGGTTGGCCTTCATTGTAATTTCTAAGTCATGTGGTTTGAAACTCCTTGTGCCTAAGCTGTTGCCATTAGTCTCCCACTGCCACACCTACAAGAATTGATGTATTTTCTTTTAAATGTTCCTGAATATATTCTGGTGCACCACTGTGATGTTAAATTGATTTCGCATAGACTCGGATTCTGTGCGGCCAAAAAAACGCGGTGTGGATTGAATGCCACAGCTCCAATGAAGCATCAGTAGGGCACATAAATAATGTAGAAGATTCAGGATATGACATCATACTTTCTGTATTTTTGAGCACTCAGATGAATGAAAACCTAATGAAGTTAAACAATGAAGCATTTTTGGCGTCAGTGCTTCAGCAGTGTCTCTGCTACTTTAAGTGCTCACATACCGGTTGAGTCTCACTCCCAGCGGACTTCGCCTTGGCTTCTGTTTGCTCTCTGTATTTATAGTCTATTTTCTACCAGCTGTCCTCAAACTGCCCTTCACATGTGCACAAACAGTAGTCTGTCCCATAGTGCCACCACAGAGCCAGAGCTGATGTATCACATTATTCTTTGTAAACTCCCCCACACTTATCTCAGACATAAAAATATACTGTGCACCATCCTGCTGTATATATCGATTAGGTTAACAAATGTAAACTGTAACAACAGGTCTCTATATATACATGGAGTTGTAGCAGAGGTTACAGTGTTTAAAAGGAAAATATATTCTTTACTTTCCTTCTTATTTTGATCTATTGACACAAAGCCCTCATCGTTTGGATTCAAATGCATTTCTATTGCGTTTCTTAGTCATACATGTTACAGCATTGTAAAACAACTCCTAAACTGTGCATATGGCCTTTCTCAGTGGTTGTTTGCCTTAAGCTCTTTCCCACTGACCATGTCAGACCTTCTGTGGATCATGAGCCTTTGACAGGAGAATAGATTGCATGTATTATTTCACAGGGAAGAAAATCAGCAGTCTATTGCCTGAGGGTTTGGTTGCCCATCAATGTCCTTCATGACTGTTGGAGAGCGGACGTGTCACACTTTCTTCTGTCAACATGGACAAGAAGAATGTCACAAAGGTCTCAAATGGAAGCATACAGTAAACTGAGTCTGCAGGCTGGGGCTGCTTTTACATTTACAGAGCAAAGATAAGGAATCTATGCTTAGATAGATAGGATACTGTTAAAATAGTATTATATTTCCTTAAATACCTGCCAGTTATTTGATATATGTTCTTAAAACTTACATTTCATTTTACTGTTATTTGGGGAACCTATTTAGACAATATACACCTTTCATCTACACGATGCTCCTCTGTATCTCCACCCACATACATCCTTACTCTTGCAATGTGACAGGTGTAATCATGGATCAGGACAACATTTTATGGGAGCTTCTTTAATAACCACCAGAACCGCTTGACCTCTGTGAGTCACCCAAAAGCACCACCTTCCCCCATCGATCCCCCAGTCTCAGCATCAGGACCCGGTTGACTGTCCCCTCATATCACCCTCCCTTCTTTCTCCCCAGACAGCCTCCATCCTCCCATGCTGACATGCTCAAATGCTCCAGTAATGTCTTGTAGGTCTAAAGGTCATGCCTGACCTGTCACGGTGGATTGGGCCACAGACATAACAGCACTCTTGGGTGGGTGGGGGCATAGAAAGGCGTGTCTGTCTCCCTGCCAGTCATTTCTCAACACTTAAAGACTGATTAACCACTTGTCACAGATAGAGTTCAAATTTGATGTCACTATTTTGCATTCGACACTGGAAACTGATAGTTTACTGTTGGACATTGTTCAGACAAACTAATTAAACTTTTAATAAAGTGCAGTGGATGTTGAGGCCAGCTATTCCCTCATAGATAGATGTTGATTGATTTCTTTTGGAAACCTGTGAGAGTAGAACAAAGATTAAGCGGGGGATGGAAACCTGCTGCATGTTCAAATAAGATTGATTAAAGTGTGTCGACATCGATGTGCTGAGTTGTGTTGCTTTTAGAGAGGAAGTAGGGATCAACGCTAAGAAGGCAGGACGTTCTTTGTGTAGCTTCTGACTAATCATTAAACAATACACACTACTGTTTCTGTGCAACATGATTGCCAGTATTTGCATAGTTCTTAACAAGACTAATATAAATGCAGCAGTGCTATCATCAAAATCTGCAATAATTATTTCATCTTGGGTCACTAACAGGAGCCAAAAACTCCCCAAACTTCAGAGCTCCATTACTTTTTAGGGTTTGTGTGTCCTCTACAGCACTTCTGTTAATTACCTGTATTTATTTCTTTGCTTTGAAGCAATAATGCTCAGATTATCACATACATAGTTGTTTCTTATAAACAAGAAATGCTGTTTCTTATTCTTTATAGCTGTGATTAGTTTGTTTGACTACACTAGAGGGCCTTGTGACATAGGCCTAAGATGCTGCCATGGAGAGCTGCCAGTCAACACAATGAATATAAAGCCAGGTCTTGGTAGAATAGTCAGGGCCTAAGAAACTCAGCAAGAACAGTAATGCTACATGCATACAGGATGCATGTCCGATTGTATGTGTTCTCTTTCAGTATTTATCTCCATTTGTGTTTCTTTGTGTGTATAAAGGGCCCCTGGTGATGGATAGGGATGTTTCTATTTCCTCTGGACGCTCCTGACAGACCATCCATCCCTGAACAATTTGGCAGTGCCCTCAGAGCACAAAAAGGCTGAGGAAAAAGATGGGCCACACAACTGACAGCTGCCTTAATGAAAGACTCATCGAAGGCTCCAGGCAGCCATGAGGCAAGTGGTTTCACTGTCTTGAATGGATGGAAGAATAACACGCTGTCAGGTATGGCTGGTCATTGAAGCAGGAGGACATTATGAGATTAGTAGGCAACAAGTATTGGGTGATGGGGCTCTGGTCAGGCAAGGCTGCTTTGGAGATGAAGCCTAGCCTGAGGGTTACTGGAAATGGAGAAGTCTCATTTTAATATGGTGGGGACTCTAAGATTACTTCCATTATAATGTTATTTGTTACCTACTGAAAAAAGTAACTCATTAGAGTAATTTGACAAAATTTAACACCCCTTTGAAATTATTTTATACATTTACTTCATCTCATCGCATAGCAAGTCTATACTGGTTGCATTTCCATCACCACGTAACCCACAACAAACGTGTTTAGCTAAAAGCTACAAAGTGTTAGAGGTGCTGTAGCACTGGCATCATTTTTGTTCATCTGGCCTCGCTCCCAGTATTGTTAAGCTGCAAATCGATGAAAAGGAGCTCTGCTTCACAATTTGTACTAGCGCCTGCAAGCTAACAGACACTTACATGATGCAAATACTTTCACAATGTAAACGATGTCCTCTCTGCCCTCTGGCTACCTGACCTGATTTACCTAACCCTACATCTACATTCTTCAAGTATGCCGCTGTGTGCCAGAGAGCCACACGGAGAGAGAAACGAGTGCATCTGTTTTTTTTCCTTTTGTCACAACAAAAGGAAAAGGGACGGGGGGGGGGGTGTTATATTTTAACATTAGCAGATTTCTTGTATGAAAAATTAACTAAACAACTGATTGTTTAATCTGATTGTTTTTCATTGCAATGGATATTTCATCTAAGTACACCCTACTTTGAAAGGTATTACACCTAACGCTAGTTAAATTCCACTATACATTACAATAACATGGTGTGTCTTGTATCACTCTGAGCAGTCTGTATGCATATCATGTGAAACCAGTTAGGAAAGGATCTGAGGCACTGGCAGGCATGGAGATTTATACTGGGCAGCTGCACAGAGTTGACTTTGGTCTCTGTACCAGCCCTATAACTGCAACCTAACCTTCTTGGCAGTAGCTGCCTCGCTGTGATGGATGGATGTGTTTAAGTCAGGTTAAAAGTCCACTTCCAGTCACTCTATGGGACAAACAGACTTTAATCTTAAACCCTGAAAGGCTTCCCGTAATATAGCTGTTCCTGGGCCTGATGAACAAAGTCAGGAGACTTGCTCCACTGAGTCGAGGCTGGATGAATGAAACCCTGGCTCCTGTCCCACTCCTCAGATTACCCACCTGCTCTGATCATGGCCAGCGTGCACAATTGCATTAGCTGTCCCTCTCTGCTAATAAGGCTTGCAAATGAATCTGAACGATGGAGTAGAGTCACCATAACAGACTTCCAAATTTGTTTTGACTCTCCTTGATGTCATTTCCATGTTGTAAGTGATTGCTTTCGCTTTTCCGAGAGCTGTTTGTGTGTTTCCTGGTGGGAGCAGGCCAAAAACAAAGCCAGGTAATAAAAGCAGCATTAGTGGGCCAATTAGACTGCAGTCCTGCTTTGGCAAAACAAATCATTTCATCACATCTTTCACAATAGGGCATCACTGCTCTTCTGAGTAGCAATATTTCATAGCCAATTTCCTGCACCTAAGCTTTGTTCACCCACGTTCATCAATAAATCTCATCTCATATCCATATTTATTGAGCTGAGAGTTGGAGGCCAGGAGTGCCCGGGCCCAGATAATGAAGACGGCGTGGATTGAAATCTCTCTAAGGTTTAACACTTCCCACTGATACTCATTCTTCCGATGCATATAGAGACCTTGTAAAACTGACTTGTTGCCAGATCTGTGCCTTGGTGATCAGATACACAATAAATTATTTTGACTTGCGTGATCCCACGTGTGTTTGCTTTGCTCATTTTCATGGTGTGATAGCTAAACAACACTACCGACCACTATCAAGCAATTTATATTTACTGAGGAACGTATTCCAAATGTAGGAACTGCTGTATTGTCCCAGGATTGTTGGGCGTATTCCATACCAAATCCGTCCAGGACTGAATCTTGTAGAATTCAATATTGCAGTATCTTTGAGAGACGATAACAGGCATGGTTCTATGGACAATATAGGCACTCAGCATCTGTATCCATTCGTGAATAGTCCTGCTCTCACTATAAGAGAAAGTAGGATTATGTGTCTTAGCTTTTTAGAGTCTGATTCTCCTCCATGCCTGCCCTTTTCTTCTCTCTCTCTCTGTGGAAGGTCACCTGAAGGAGGTAATCCCTATTCCTCTCTGTTTTCTCTTTTATCTGAGGGGCTTTGTGGCCAGCACTGGAGCCCATCCACTGATCACTAAAGCAAAAGCCGAAGCGCAAACTGAGAAGCAGAGGGGAACAGCTCGATGCATGAGATTGCTGCCTTTTATCCCCCTGGTGTGAATAGCAAAATGAGTGCCTTACTATAAAGCGCAAGACAGGATTTAAAATATGTATGAATTCTGGTTTTCTAATACATTGAGCAAACTTACTTATAGGATGGAATAGCTGTTCGCTCCCAGATTCAGAGCAAATGTGTGTGTGTGTGTGTGTGGTATAGGGCAGAAGAGTCTTCCAGCACCCAGGGGATATGATGATATATTTACACACTCTTATTTTCTGCTGTTTTATGCCTGTTGTTTGCATACACTGCTGGAGAATACCACGGGAAAGCTCCAAAGGGAGACGCTACCTGCTGGGATGTATAGCTATTGTATGTACCATCTTAAAGCTTTTGACCACAAGATGAGATTGTACTATGTTTTGCAGGGTCTTTGCACAAGTATAACTTTGTTGTTGAGCAGCTAAGCAAGAGACAACAATGTAATTGGTATTTGCCAGATATTGGTGGTTTTACAAAAATTGATGCCAGATCCATTTGGCAATAATTATGCATGCATTCTACTTGGCCAAAGGAGTGATGGGATAGTAGAAAAAATGAATCACCTCCAAGCAGTAGGAAGGGTTAGCCATCAGAGTTATGCTATTGAGGAACATTACCCCCCTCTGCATGTAATGAGACATACTTAAAACAGCAATCATCCCCTCCTTTGAACTGCGGGTCACAGTGTGGAATCAATCCCTCAGGTGATTGAAAAGAAAGGCCATATGTGAGCGAGACTGAGCATATTATCCAAGGTCACACGCGTTGCACATACGGTCTGCATGTGGAGTGGATGTTCTTTGAGAATTGCTGAGTGTGATTAAATCTATGGCTTAGACTCACATTCAGGCCCTAAATCATCAGTCAGGCCATTACGTGAGCTATGAGGTCTTCTCCAAAGCTGTTTCTTTCAATTGAATTAGGGTATTATTCTGGATAATTTGCTTTGGAGATTAGCACTTCATACAGGCTACAGTATTCATAATTGCTTTAGGATGAAAGATTCTAGACGGAGACATTGCAGTGAGGGAAAAGTAAATGTCTGCACAAAAAAATTATTTTAGATGTATTTGCATTGTTTCCACTTGTTAAAATTGGCATTTTTATGATTTAAATTCATTACTTTTGTTGCGTCAATGCTAAATATGGTAAAATATTTTCATTACTTAGCAGCTGATGGCTTATTGTTGTTTTTATATTTCCATATGGAAGCAAAGACTTCATAAACACAACAAAAGTAGTTTTGAGTGAATGGGTAGGTTTGACATTTTTTTTATCAACACAACCCCGTAAAAGTCACAATACTAAGATTCAAAATAAAGGTTCACAGAGGGATGTGATCCAAACCATGACTACTCAATAAAGAGCAGCAGAGAGACCCCACCCCCCCCCCCCCCCCCCCCCCCCCCCAAACCTCTACAGTCTTGTTAGAGTGTACAAAACACTAAAGCCTTGCTGTCTGTGTGGTTAAAGCTAATCTGTGTGAATAATTTCCATTCTTGGTTTTAAGATAGTGATGAAATAAAACACTGCTGTGATTCAGCTCTCAGCTGGATAGAAAAGGCCCGGTGACATGTACATATTCACCGCGCTGATGATAAATCCTTGCAGACGGGGGAAGGCATCATGAAAACAGAAAGCTGTAGTGCTGTGATAATGAACTGACAAGACCTGCTCTGCAACTGCACTTCCATAAACCCCGATGGCAATTTACGAGGTCGGGGTGACCAGAGCGCCTCACCCGTACTGTACACAGATGACCACCACAGCCTTCCAGATCACAGTTGTAGTGTCAGCTAACGTGAGATGACATGGCCTGCTGAAAACACGTGCAACAGCCAGAAGCTCAGAGGCATGTGGACTGAATGCAATAAATATTTGACCAAGTTGGCACTGTCATCTGTTGATTGTTAATGCTTCCTCGCCACTCTGACATTATAAATGTCTTCTGGGACCACAGCCAGAAAGACAGCACGTAAAATATATGATATATATGAAATGATGTAATATTGAACACTCAGTTAGATGAACTTATAGCTGGAGGACAGTGATTTCAATTATTCAGGGGAATGTAATTACAAACCTCAGCATCCAGGGTTGTGGAGTTTTGCCACAAGCAAAGATCATCCAGGGTCTGTTTTTATTGATATTCTCATTTTGCCAGAGTCAGGGATTTCAGCAATTCTACACCACGGATCTGCTGAACACAATTAGGGCAGCGGCTCCCACGAGGAGCAGGCCACATAGACTGCCTGGATAACAAGCCCATACTGAATTAGTAATATGGTAAATAAAATACTGTTTGGATGGAAATCCCAATATGCCAAGAAACAGAGTTGCAAAAACTCAGTTTAGGGGATTTAAAACGCATGTTGCTAATGTTATTGATTTAGGAATGTAATAAGGGATTGCGTTTAATGCACAGTCCCCTGATACCTTTGAACTGCTTTGAAATAATATTTTTTAAAAATTGGGTTTTCAAAAATTAAATACTTTGCAAAAATGATTGTGTAGCCTTATATTACATAAATATTATAATGCCCTTACAAAGCAGTATTACATCTTTTGCACTTTGGTCATTTACACTTTTCTGCCACAAACTAATGAGAAGACTGGTCACACACGTTTGATTAAAAAAAATACAAAATTTAGGCTGTGGTGGCCACCTCACACCATTAGTCATCAAATAAATTCTGGTCACCCCTCTGATCACCACACACAATCAATAATGAAGACTATTAACCAGATGTTAGAGGCTCTTTCTAATGCGAATGACTGCTCGGGGGTGAGCTCTGCAGCTTTTCCTGTCTGTGTCCACAACTGAGTACAGTCCTCCAGACATATACACAGAACTGGAGTTATCTCAGGTCAAGTTGCAGATTTTCGAGCACAACTTAATTAACTTAACCAAAATAATTACAAATTTGGCCAACAGTTAAGTATCAGTGTATGGAGTGAGAGCAGATCAGCCTTGCCACTGCTTTATGGATTGACAAATAGCAGCCATTTAGCTTTGCATGATGGTTGTTAACAGTAAAACAGCTCAGTTGACTCCTATTATAAAAAATAAAATAAAAACGTCTACCTGTTGCTCACCAACAGATCATGCCCTGTTTGTGCTGAATGAACAAACTGTTGGCTCTTTCCTTCATATACCTTACAGACAGAGTTGCGTTCATCTCCTCTTAATCTGAGCCAGAATGGTGAACTGCTCTTTTCTGATTTGTGTTCTTCAGGGCTTATTGTTCAACAGCCAAATCTGTAAGAAAAGCTCACACTGACACCAAATTGAGCTCTGAAACTTTCTCTTTAATCCTCTGCTTAGCTCTTGAGGATAACACTCCGTCTGTGTGAAGGTGATTACACAAGAAAGCTTAAATCTCTAAATTGCCTTTGCCACTATTGGCTCCCTGTTGTTATTTTTATTTAAAAGAAGCAATTGGACTTGATGCAAAGGAAGGAGGTAAAACAATGAGTGGTCATTGATGCCAGCAGTCGGTACCTGCTGAGCATTAGAAAGATTTCTTGTGTAAAATACAGCATGTCCTCGATTTTTTTGTTATAACGACACTTCACAAGACCATTTCCCTTGTCCTCCCTCCATTAATGCAAACAAAACTGTATGGTGCAGCCTTGCATGAAAATGTAATCTTACTTTTATACCATCAGAGGATGCTTTGGTTGATTCAGGGCATCATCAGCATGTACGTTATCTGGGTAATGTAGGTGATAGACCTTGAGAGCTTCAGTATTGCAGAAAGCACTGAATCTGTGTTTTAAAGGCAATAAAATCTCTCCAATATGCAGCTTATGTCTGCACTCACCTCTCACAAGTCTATGCTTCTCTTTCCACTTTGCTTGCAGTGGCAGTGGAGATGAAATACTGGCCCCCAGAAAGCCATTTGGCACCTAATTGAGCAATCCTATTACTTTTCTCTCCCTTTAGACTGTGTCTTTCATTGCTTCAAAGTGATGGTTGAAAGCAGGTAAATGATTGTGTTACAGTAGGTGTGAGTGTATGTGTATTTAAGTGACTTTGTTGTGACAACTGTATGTGTGTGTGTGTGTGTGTGTGTGTGTGTGGTGTTTGTCCAGCCGTGTGGACACATATCCCCTCTCCTCACCTGAGCTACCTCAAATATTAAAAAAATGATTGGGATCACAGA
>VUQK01042998.1:33635-49332 GCA_015106715.1 Bujurquina vittata
GTTTTGAAGGTTAAACCTTCCTTTTATTATTTAAAAATTAATTTAATTAATTTATTTTTTTTTTTTTTTTTTTTTTTCATTAGGCTGCGTCTTTGTGGGCATCCGGCAGTGATAATCACAGATAAGGTTCATACACATGTTGGAGTTTCATTCAGCCATAGACACTGAAAAGCAAAATGGTGATATTGAATTATTCTGCTAAAGGCTCCATAACCTCTCAATAGCCTGAAACATATTCTTCTTTGAAATCTTTGAATCTTTAATCCAAAAAGCAAAAATACAAAACTAGTCCACACATTGAATGACAAACAGTGCAATTAGCATAGAACACTCAACACCTTCTCATGTAGCCATCAAGTTCTGGACTTCTGTATAGCAAAGAGAGATTGCCCCAGACTTGGATAGTGACCACTTCCTTTGTTATCTTTTTAAACACTCCTATCAGTGTAAGAATGTATAGACGTTCATGCGTGGCGGTTAATACTGTACATCCCTCATTTTGTTCCAGTTGAATCAAGTGGCTGTAACTTGTAATTTCCTTTGAAAATGTAAATGGCAAGTGATTAGTTCAATATTTTTTCTCAGGATTTCCATAATTACACTCCCTGACCAGAATCTTATTTCAATCTTTGCTGGTTTAAGATATGCACAGACATTCTTTAGAGATGATTAAATAATCTTCAATCAGCATTTAACCAGGAGGGTGTCATGTGGGAATTGGAATCTCTGGGGGAAGATGTCTTTCCTTTGTTCGATGATGTACGCACTGGCTTTGTGCGTGTGCATACTCGTGTGGATGTATTCCTGATTGGCTACATTTATGTGCCCCCTTCTTCTTTTGATCAGTTGTTAGCGTCTCTGTTTTCTGGACATGCTGGTAGAGTAGATGAAACGTAAGCCTGCAGTGTACTGTGTGATCATGTGGGTGCGCACTTTAGTTACACATATTAGCATTTCAAAAGAAAACTATTGCAAAAAACATGCTTAAGAAACTATGTAAGCAAGAATGTAGCTACCAATGTTCCATTAATTAGAGGCATTTGGGAAATGTGACATGATTCCAATGCTTTGGAGCAGGTTATCCTCCTCCAGCCTGATGTTGTGTCTATATAATAACCCTGCAACCCAGAGACTTGACATGACTAATGTAACATTTTCATGCATGCTCTGGTTTTATCTCTCTCCATAGGGGCTCATCAGGGCTTTAGATGTGTGGCTTCCATGGAGCAGCTGTCCATGCCCATCCTTTATCCTCCATTTTATAAAATCAGATAAACAGGGAATGAAAAAAGGTCCTTTCTTTCTCTCTCTTTTGATATAGCTGGTCATGGCAAACATGCAGCACACCTTACTGCATAATTCAACAGGCTTGATTGGTTAAACTTCCCAGTTTTTTAAAAAATTCTATTTAAATGTGCCATGAATCCCAGTTATTGTGGAGCTCTGAACAGGAATGCAGGTTTTTGCTCATTTGATTATTAATTCAGAACAATGTAGAGCCACACGATGGACGACTGCTTTCAGCTTCAATTTGTTTGAACAATATAAATGATTTTGACTCAGCTCATTTCCTTTTCCTCTGCCTGCTAATGTCTTGATCCATCCAAGGATAGCCTAGAACCTCTAATTACTCTCTGTGCTATTGATGTATTAGCTCTCATTCAGTGATAGAGAAAAGACTGGGTCCCTAAATTGAATTGTCAAATCTCCTGTCTCTCTGAAACATTAATGCTATTGCTACTGTATTTTCCCTGTCTTTTCAGAACTAACTCACTTCATTAAATTGAATCCTTTTCGAGGTTGATGCCTGTGATTTATTGTTATCAGATTTTTTTTTTGTGAATTTTCCAGAAAATCTGTGCTGAAAGTCTTTTTGTGTCCTTTAGACCTCTTTTTGTTTGACTGCAGGTCAGGACTGCTGAGGCCAGACATGCCTCTAAGGGACCCAGCAGATTTGGGTCTTATCAGTCTCAGCAGCCCTCTTTATGGGCCACAGAGCCTCTGTGGGCCTGAAGCTGCACACATACTAGGACTGATGCTCAGCCTGCCAGGCCTGGTGTCTTCCTGCATAAGACCCAGAGCAAAACATCCCAGCAGCTGCTGTTCCTGCAGTGCACAGTAAGGTCTTAACCAGCTATTGTAATGTTTAAAACGTTACTCATTAATTCTCAATGATAAACTATAAGCTCATTTTATCTCACACATACACATATGTATATACAAATACTGCATAAATTGTACTGCACACACACGCACAGCCAACCATCACAAATGAAAGTCCAAATATAACACACCATTAGAGGGAGGAAGAGGGATATACCCAGTGGTCAAACCATCACTAGTTATCATGTAGGTGGAAACCCAATTTGCAGTTTGGTCCAGTGGCTCTGAGAGCATTTTGGGGCGTCAATTACTTCAACCACTTACACTAGGCCTGTAATTGCAGCAGACCAGGGGAGGATGTTTATTCATGCAGCCATGCATTGATGGCCTTTCACCTGTGTGCATCTCTGCTGAATATTTATCTCTGCACATCCCCCAACGGTACCCAGATACACAGAAATGCTTGCAGAAGACCCCCTACCAGAGTTAATCCATAGATGCAATCTTCCCTAAATTATTAGCTTTGCTATACTATATGAGTAACACTATGAATTCATATCAGAAAAGCCAGGTGAACCTTGCAGCCCGCAAAATATGATCAGATCTTAAGGTGAGGATTTGACAAGGAGGATAAAATCAGAGGCACAATATTTAATTTGTTTTTTTAGCACATTTGCTTTCGATTTATAGTTGCATTTAATCCCCACACATAAAAAAGATAAATAGTTTGTAGAAAAATTACTATTTTCTTCCAGTGAACAAGGAGGAACAGGAACATAAGCATGCAGAAATAAAAGGACTGTGTTTTAAACAGATACACACGCCTTGAGTTCCACACCCAGTCTGTCTGCATGTGGCCCCATGCTGGGAGTGATAATGGCTGGACATGGCCCTCTCTCTGGTAGTCAGCTGGTCTCTGTCCTGAGCCAGAGAAATGGAGGGGGCCAGGGGAGAAAGGCAGGGTGCATTGCTGTGTAGGCAGCATTCAAAGGACTGGTGTTGACAGCTGAGCTGGAGACAGGCTGGATTAAATTCTGGGTTGCCATTTAAAGTTTACCTTGGGTAACCTGACCCAGTGCCTTTTCCCTAAGGCCATTACTGTGATTTTGAATGAGTTTGCATTCAGGGGAAAAAAAGGATGTTTACACATCCCATTTAAGTTACGCTGGAATAATAATCAAGCATTTCAACAGACCCATTTTACTGCTCATTATACCTCAAATTCAGCAGCCCTTGTTCAGTTATAGCTTGGAAACAGTATTTTTAGAGTGAAAAATATATTACTGTATAGTGAAAAAATGACACACTACATTACTTGCCAGTAGCATTTGATACTACATACATCATGGTCACTGTTGCTTTATCTAACCAGACGCGTGCACTCCAGATGAGAAGTTAAACATTACCCAACAGAGGTGCATACTGTCTTTGTTTGTGTGTGTCTACATTTCTCCTGCATCCTTGCCTTGTTTTCCCATTTGTTTTTTTAATTCAGATTGAGGCTTGTCTTTTGGATTCATCCTTTAATGTTTGTTTGGACTTTAAATGTGCTGGGCGTGTCTTCTTACTTTGTGCTAAACTGCCTTGTATTACAAGTCTGCCTCCCCCAAGCTTTTGCTATCCACTTAGTTGATAAGTGACATTAAACTAACCTTTTATTGCTTCTACCAGCCTGTGTTTTGCATCTCAGGTCCCCCAGGTTGAATTACACAACAGCACAGGGTTATGGAGTTAAAGGCTACATAGAAATAAGCAGAACCACTCGGCAAATTGTAAATATTTCTGCTCTTTGGTGAGCTTTTATTGGATTTTACAGTACAATGTTTGCTACATTTGCATAGAAAATATGAAGATCAAAACATATATCTGGCCACCAAAGCATTGAAGCTAAGCAGTACATGTTTAGCTGCTTAGCTTCAATAGTACTCAAACAATCTGATGTGCATTGTTGTTGTTGTTGTCCTAACAAGTTAGGGCTCCACATTTATTTTAACATTGTCATGTATGTGGAAATTAAGTGCATATTTCAGACCTCTTTACAGAATTTTTCTTTTTAATATCCACCAACTCGGGAAACTACTTCATGAGATAATGAAGGCTCAGCTACAGATGATAAAATTGCTGCTCTCATATTAGAGAACTTGACGGGTGAAGTGCCTGTGACTAGGGGGAAAGAGTTTGGCAACAAGTCAGCATCTCAGATGCATTTAATTAAAAGTGATGCAGATCTGATATTTTATTAAAGTATAAAATGTCGGTATGTACAAAGATTCCTTTTTTCTGCTCTATCTATAGCATCAAATAATGTAATAATTGGATGGAGATGTTCTCTAGCCAACTGTTTATTTTCATCTGTCTTTTTTCCTGTGAGCAAGTGATGTGCATTTTCTGAGAGTGGCCAAACTGGTTAAGGATCACTGCCAGGGGACCAGCTTTGCTCAGGATGCCAGAAAACAGCCGTTTCATCTCGTGAACAGTGAAGCAGCCAGGGTTAGCATGGAAAGCAGATCAAAAGCTGGGCATCATCCAAGGTGACAATGACAGAGACTTCCTCATATCAACACTGACACACAAACCTCTTGTAAGTTGAACTGAGGGAGGTATGGAGATTATCTTCAACACCCAGAGGCAATACATACTGTCAGATAATCAATGATTCTCTGTATGGTTTTGGATGGAGAAACAGAAATTGAAAGGAGGCGGGATATAAAGCATGAGGGGAAACCTAGAGAGAGCCAAATTTAAGAAGGGATGAGGGAGCTTGTGCCAGATGTGAGAGCATTAATTACATCCAATCAAAGGCTGTGCCAGCCTGGTGACAGTGGCAGAGATGCAGGATACACTCAAGGTCATTAGCTGCATGTGCACACATGCACATACACAAATGCCAACGCACTCGTGTCTGATGCACTGTCCCGTGAGGCTCCGGGAGAGCTTTGAGAAGATACTGTTTCACACCATGAAATTAACTCCAAATTTCTGAGCGAACAGGTCCTGAAAAATTCATCATCCTGACCTATGCTACAGTGCTGCAGCTGGAAACATCGCTCACTGCCCACGGATTATCATTCTCTTTGGAAAATAAACAAATTAAATGACATTAGCAAGTTAAACAAGTAGTCTATTAAAGCTGTTTAAGAGTTCTTGTTTCACTGTGTTAATGGTGTTATGGGTCTATGGAGCCAGTATTTTTGTACGGCTCTAAGAGGATTACTGGTGGTTTATTACGGCTGGTGTCTGGGTAATGATGATAAGGCAGACAGTGCATGTTGCAGGTGTAGCAGTCACTGCCAGGCAAGAAAAGATGGCTTCTGGGGCACAGCAGCAAGGGATGAGCGCAAATGACATATTGTGCCACAGGTTGTCTTCTGCGGATAAGTCTGAAAAAACTAATTAACTTCTTTTAGTGGCACATCATGGATGTTTTGTGTGTGCATGTGCATTTTGTGGATATTGTTACACAGAGTAAGACAAAAAACAGCATATCTGAATGGTGAAATGAACTTAAAATCTGCAATAATAATCTTTTGGCTTGTGCTGAAGACATCTACCTGCTGCGTTTGCTTCTGAGGCAATTAAATTGAATCGTGGCTTTCAAATCCCAGTTTTTACTCGTCACTTCACATGTAAAGGTCAACAACATACCATATGGACTTTTAAAAATGTGGCATTTGCTATTGACCCATATTTTTAGCTTTGTACATCACCTGAAATGAAATCATCTCTTTTTTAAAGTAGCGCATTTATAATAAAGTGGGAACATGCAAATTTATGTTCGATCAGTGTCTTACATGTGCCTGCTCGGCTGAGTAGACGTAAAGATAGATGGAGTGGTGGTGACTGTCATCATTACAGCCTCTCTTTTCACCTGCTCCCTGGGGGATGGCGTATCATTGTGCTCACTCCAGTACTAATAGCCTTGTCTGGGAGCTAGCAAGCCACCTTTCAGAAATAATGCTTCCTGTAGCAATTTAGGTTGCCGTTCAACTGTGGCATGTCCCATGCGTTACAGGAAATTACATCAGCGTGCTGATGTGGGGGATTTGCCTTAAAGAATATATCTTTTGCAGACAGAATTATGAATGATGCACACAGAACAAGTCAATCAGTCTACTATATGCCTAAGAATGTGTGCATTCATATGCAGGAAACGAGCATGTGCCCGGTGAGTCTCTCTGTGTTTTCGGCTGAACACACAACAACTGCCAAACAATCGAAATTCCAGCAACGTCCGACAGCCTTCCTCCATGTCTGTCCCTGAAATCTTGCATTGTGCTTTACATGTGTGTGAATTTTAACCACTTTATTGACCTCAGGAGCACTCCAGTCTGTGTTCACCTCTCACTGACCCTTCAGACAGAACAGGGAGTGCTGTAAAATCCCCTCAGCCACCTCAGTTAGGCTTGGTTGAGTAAAGAAGGAGAGCTCTCTTTGACTGCTCAGGCTGTGGATTACTCCTCAATATGGGATTACGCTCCAATGAATGAGTGCAGACACAATACCGGCAGTTCAGCTCTGAAATATACAACAGCGATTTAGCTATAGAGCTGCAATGGAATATCTGCTGATCTGGTATCACTTGATGTAGCTGGGCACTGCTTTCTTTCATACTTGTCCCTGTTGCCTTAATCGTGGCCTCTCAAGATACTCACTTAATGACATGCCATGTCTCCAAAATGTATAATATGCATAATCCTGATTGACAGGTTTTTTTTCACAGTCTCGCTCCCTGGTGAAATTATCAGTGGGTCTTTGAAATATCAGTCACGACCACAGTGAATACGGATACTGACCTTAATAGTGGAGGGTCTGCTTTCAAGATTATCTGTACCTGCAATCCTGAAGCGATTTTTACCAGAAGAGTGAATCTATTGCTCTTTTTGCAGCTCTAGGGTTTATTCAGTGAGTACTCTGACTGCCCTGTGGAGTGAAGAAACTGACAATTTAAGTTCACTCAAGCGATCAATAAACCATTCATATTATCTCTACATTTAAGTTAGCACAGCCAGCCATATTCTGAAAGTCTTGCCTAGTTTGATTTCTAGTGCCATTTTTTGATCATTCCACAGGAGATATTAAAAACATTTTAACACACTGGTAAAATAAGTAGATCTGTTCACCTGTTGCAATGTCAGAGCACACCTGCATCGATGTAGTTTGTCTTGTTTTCTATGTGCTGCTTCTGTAAAGGAATCTTTGCTTGAGTCTCAAAGATGATACAGGGACTGTGTATGGCTGCCTTGATATTCCCCACCCAGTGTGCTTGATTATACTTCATGTTGTGTGCATTGCCAAAATCATTTAGAGATAAATTAAATTTCCCAACAAGATAGCTGCATCTGAAAACATGGCCATAAAGTAGGCAGTTTTTCATTTACACATTAAAAATTCTCTTTTACAAGATTGGTTTTCTTGTCGGCATTTAATATTGATATGAGTTTAACTGTGTTTTTTTTTAATTTCTTAAAAGACTGAGACATTAACGTTTATATGATTTATTTTGAAACAATGCTTGGCAGAATATACAGTGCCCTACATAACCTTAACTAAGTATACTAAGAAAAAAACATGGTTTAGTATGTTTTTTCACTTGTATAAGTATTACACACTTTCAAATCAGTGAAATGTCTCAGAAGAGATGTAAGAAGATAAGTACTGTACAGTAAGCATCAATGACCTTCACTCTAAACCATCCTACAAACTTTTCATTTTCATTTTCATCAGCTGAATAACATAGTTTTGTTTCCCATCACATGCAAAATATTGTACACTTTGAAGTTGTTGTGAGACTCCTTTGATGGAGCTTGAGTTTTCATACAATTTAGTCTTTGTGCTAAGCTAGGCCAAACACGTCTCAGAGCTTTCT
Organism: Bujurquina vittata; assembly: GCA_015106715.1. Classification (NCBI taxonomy): domain Eukaryota; kingdom Metazoa; phylum Chordata; class Actinopteri; order Cichliformes; family Cichlidae; genus Bujurquina; species Bujurquina vittata. The sequence continues at coordinate 41,605 of VUQK01042998.1, forward strand.
TTGTACTGACTGACATGAAATAGATATTGATCTTCAGATCTAACTCTGGGAAAGACGGCAAAGTGGTGCGTTTTACAAAATGTCAGTGGGTTCCTTTTAAGTGAAAATGCTGACTGCTGTTCCTGTTCCAGACAAATACAATGACAAGATTTTGCTGTCAGTACAGGTTAATGTGGAGCATCTGATTAAGCTCAGTCTTTAAGGTTAATGTGGGAAAATACAGAAAAAAAAAAACTTTAAATCATATCATTTAGCAACATTTTTTACTAAATATAATCAGACTAGATTTCAGATGCCGTTCATGTAACTTTGTAATGTGTGGGTCTATGATTTTAAATGCAGTTATAGTGTAATGACTGCTGACCAGGAATAAACCCGAGAGAATCAAGTATGAGCAGGTGAAAGCTTAAACATGTTCACCATCAGACATCACAGGACCGGTCCACAAAATCTGCAGTCAGACATCGAGCCTCTTTTTTATTCCTCCCTCATTCATTTGATGTCTCTATTTCTCCCTTTCACCCTAGTTGTCTTAATTTTCCATCCAGATTTAAATCTCCACAGTTTATGACCCTCTCTCCCCGTCCCTCAAACCTCTTCAGCGGCTTTCAAAACCGTTTTGCATCTGGAGTTTATCACTCGTGACATGGACTTTAAAAAAGGGGGAAGGGAAAAAAAAGATCCTCCATTAATTGTGCGTATAAAGAATAATGAAGAGGTGCAGAGTTATCCGATGAGGGTGGCTCAGGTCCTCCCTCTTTGTCGTATAAAGGATCCATCTCGAAAGCAAAAGCCTTTGTGGTGCAAATTACATGGCTTCTAAGGACCCTAATTTTCTCCTTTTAACTCCTTATGTACGGTACATCCCTGTTTTATACACCAGATTTTCAAATATCCCTCATCATAAGTTTTCTGAAAACCACTACACATATTGAACATTTCTGCAGCTTTTGCACCATAATCATTTGCTGCCTTTCAGCTATGCGCATCCCCTCTTGCTCAGCATTAATTTCCCCTGCATCACCACATATGAATGAGTCTAATTCCTCATTATCGCATAATTGATACATAATTTAGTTGAAGTCATGGGAAGCTAATTGCCTGTCACTCTGTTTGCTTAACACTCCCCCGTATTGAGCTGAGCAAGTCGGAGAAAGAGATGAAAATGACGCACGGTGGGGTAAAAATATCACCTGGCCAGTACATATCATAGGAGTGTGATATTAGACATTTCACACCTTCCCCTGTCCTCATCAGATCTTCATTCTTGTGGACACTGAGCAGACAAGCTTATCTCTGTGTGCTTGTCTGTGCTTTTGAACTACAAATCTGCCTGCCTGAGTAACTGGCCTGTATTAATATGTTCTTAACATGCTTCTTTCAAGAGGAACTCAACTATCACAAAGCTGATGAACACTGGAATGTTTACAAAAGCCAAATGAATGTTTATTTAATGCATGCCTGTCTTCAAAGTATTTTTAATTATTCTGGATCTTCTTGGGATTTGTTGTTTTTCATATATATAAAAATATCTCAATGGACTTCCCTAGAAAGCAGCGTAATCGCTAAGTTGGGTTATCCTGGGGAATAGAGTGAAATTGAATTGCGCTGGCTGACTATATGGGAGAAGCTTCTGTGAGTGCAGAATCTTAAAATAACAGTCCATTTAATTTCCAAGCAATGGGTTTGAAAATCCCATTCCTATCTCGAGAATTGAATCTCCAGTGTCTCAGAAAACTTCATGTGACATCTGGTTCTCTCTCTCTCAATATTTTTCAGCAAAGATGTAGGCGGACAGCATACCCAATCAAGCTGCGCATTACTGCTGCAAGAACAGGAGACAGATTGTTGTTTGGCATCCTTTTCTCCTGGCAGTCATAGAAAACCCGCCTCTGAACCCCCATCAAAGCATTTACAGCTAAAGTTTCCTGCAAAATAATGCCACATGTCCGCTGTGCATCAGCAGCTTCAGCACAGACGGAGGATTCATAGTTTAACCTCATCATCCAGTTGTAGATATTAATGAGAGGAGGATGACTTCATCTGTCATTCCCCATTTTGTGTGTGTCAGCCTCCATCCATAAAACAATCAGTCAGGTGGACTTGTAGGGCAGTTGGCTTTGCCCAAAGAGTGGCTGTGTTTTTTAATGGCTGCCCATTATTCATTCCCTCAGATTAACACATAATTCCTTGCGTTGACACACTACCCCATTTATTTTAGATTAATACTGGAAATGCTACAGGTCAGAGTAGCGTGTGGACTGTAAATGAAGCTTTGAGCAGAGGGAGCTTTCACTCATAAGACGTCTGTCTCCACCCAGTGGCCAATTTGGAAACTGAAGCACTTCACAGTAGAGCTCTGTAGCTTCGCTTTACTGTAGAGAAGCTGAGTTTCCATATTGTTGCATAATATTATTCATGTTAACCTCCAATACCACTTCTTATTTTCTCTCCCCCATCCCTCCTCTCCCTTTTCTTTTCTTCCTCTGATTTCCCCTTGATGTCTCTAAGTCCTCTCCCTAAAATCCACTCGGGTGTGCCTAATGAATAGCATTCATCAAAGTCCCTTTCCTTTGATCAGAGCAAATCCACCATGCCATGCTCTGCACTCTACTCCCTACTCTAATGCCACTGTGGACACCCCCTGCAAGCAGCTGTGCTCATGAGTCTTCTGTGTTCGAACAAAATAGGGGTTTGCTCATATGCAACTGACCCCACTTGAAATAATACATCTTTAGTTTGGGGCTCGTTAATGTGTGATGGACTCCATCTCCATAACACTGGCTTTGTATGAGGTGAGGCAACATGAATCAAGGTCTTAAAACAAGTGTCTGCCAAGTAGGCCATGGCAACTTGCACATGTAGTTGTAGTCTTTTGACCATGGCCACCTAATTAGGACAACAGCATCAAAGATCCACAGTCTCTTTTGTCCCCAAAGCAAATGAAGCTAATGAGAATGGAAATAGAAGTCTGACAAACTGTCAAGTCAGGACAGGTGGAGAACGACGAAAGAGAGAAGATTCCTTCTGCCTGGATAAATCCATTAACTAATTTAACAGTTAACTTTCATTGCACACTAACCCTTACCCCATCCAGCACCACAACAATTATATCTGTCTCCACTGTATGAGCTCTGTGCCTACCATTAGCATTCATCAAGCTTTAAAGAGGAAGTGGCGGGGGGGTCTGCAGCTGGAGCTCGTGTCGTGTGTAGCAGGGAGAGCCATCACTTGTTCAGACAAAGCTCCTCACCAGGGTGGAAATATGTGACATCAAATTAAGCACTGATGAATGAAGCCCGAGAGTGTGAACCATTTGAAATTTATCCTCTTCGCTGGTTTTATTATATTGTATTATAACGGCCAAACAATCAACGGGATTATTGCCATTTTCAGAAGTTTTTCTGAGGGCAGCCCAACTATAAATATTAGTTTATAATAACAGTAAACGCAGCATGGTGGTGTGGTGGTGAGCACTGTTACTGTACCTCGCACCTGAAAGGTCTGGGTTCAAATCCACCTTGGCCCGGTCCTTTCTGTGTTTGTATGTTCTCCCTGTGTCTGTGTGGGTTTCCTCCCACAGTCCAAAGACATGCAGTTACTGGGGTTAGGTTAGTTGGTGATTCTCAAATTGCCGTAGGTGTGACAGGTTGTCTGTCTCTCTGTGACAGGCTGGTGGCCTGTACAGGGTACCCTGCCTCTCACCCCATGACAGCTGGAATAGGCTGTGCACATTCTGTAAACGTGTGTGTGTGCACGTGTGTTTAAAGTACAGGGACATCCAGATCTTTTTAATGACTGCATGCTCTTGTAAACCAGTATTCAAAAGGGTAAAGAAATAAATCTTGCTTGTTTTATTAGATCACATCCTACAACCATACTGAAACTGACAATATATTGAATAGGAACCTTTGGCTAGTCCTGCTTACACCCCTGCCATGTACTCTGATAGGTAAAAGCCATTAAGGTCATAAACAGAAAGGTCCTAATGAAATATCAATTAGGCCATAAGAGAAGGCCGGTGCTACATTTATGAGTACAGAGATCATTAAGAGGACTGCTAGCAAAGCTGTGAGATCATTTTTTAATTCTCCACCGATAATCCAATTAGTCCACAGTGGATTTCTCCTGGTTGAAAAATCTTTGTTAGTGGAATAAAGTTTCACTGCATAAAGGCCGTATAAATCTCAGAAGCTCCTTAAACATCAGTTATGATGAGCAAATGGAGAATGAAATCACAGTTATACTTAATGATCATATATTTTTAGTAGGTAATACCAACCCGTCCCACCATGCATGTGATTATTCTGAAGTATCATTTTGTCTCAAGCTGAAGCTTTCTGTTACAATCCCGTTGCTCATATTTGCTGTTTATTCTTTAATGCAAGACAATTTCGCTAGTGTTGACTCGGATAATAATCATCTCTGCAGTTTTTGATATTTCAGCACTTGGCATGGTAGACAATAAGAATACATGTATATTTCATCAGGCGTGGTTTTTTCCCCCTTCCTCGCTGACTTCAGCCCGTGAAAATTCAACTCAATAATTCAGTATGCTCTGCATTCACACACCCCTTTAGACACATACACACTGAGGGCAGACACACACACACAACATATACACAGGTTCATGGAAGTATGATATATGGATTGTGATTGTTGCTTCTGGGGAATGTGTTTCCCTACTGACAGCTGACTTGTATCTTCACCTACATTTTGTTTTGGATTACATTCATTTTCTTCTGTGATTTTTCTCCTCCTTATCTCCCCTCATCTGCTGTGCTAGCAACCAGTGGCTATAAGCACATAAATCCAATTTTCCCATTTCTCTCATTTCCCAAGGCTGGGATCAGTGAGTTGATCTAATTGGCTCGAAAGTGGAAACATGTTTTCCCATCTCTGTTTTGTGAAAAAAAAAATTGTATTTTGTACATCTTATAAACCTCGGCCACAATTTCTTATTTCACTACAATTCACCTTTTCATCATACTCACAGGAATTTGATGGGCTATACACGTTATTGAGTAGCGCCCATCCATCCATTCTCTAGTAGCGTGCTTGCATTAAATAAAGTCAAATAAAAATGTGTTAATAAATACAGTTAATATGCATACAGCTCTTATATGCATGTTGATTGCACATAATCTAAAACCGAAGGCAAAAATTGCACCTAGGTGCTTAAACAACTTCAAATGGGCCCTCTTAATTCCAAAACACAGGTGAGTTATAATGTGGGCTGAAGAGCTGTGGCTGAAGCGAGAACTTATCTTATCACACACAACATTTTTCCATATTTGAATTCACACTCTTAAAAATGTCACATCAATTATACATGCAGCAGGAACGATCCATTTTGTACCGCACAATCCTCAGCCGTGTCCGTGTCCTGTTTAATTTCACACCTGACTGTCCCAGACACAAGTGTAGCAGTCTACCTCCACTTCCTGTTAATCTATCACAGATAGCGCCGCAATCCACCTCCATTTCATTTCACACATACAGTGGTATCTCACACTGTCACTCCAATCTGATTCATCCATGACCTACTGTAAAAACACCCATTACTGCGACCGCTGAAATAACGCCGGGTCTGAGATTTGAAAATTGAGTGTTTGGGGTGGAACTGGTAGTGCAGTAATGTGTAATATTAGTAAGCAATGTCTTCTGTACCTGAAACAGTACTTTTCCGAATTTCTTACACACGAGGTGATGAAAACACAAAAGAAAAAGTCAGCCTTGACATTGAGACTGTGGTGTTACTACTTGACAAAGTACAGGGTTTGTCAGAAATTTTCATTGTCTCCAAGTTTATTCCTTTAAGGTAAAAAACTACCAACTGTGCATTTATATTAAGTACACATTTGCAACTTCACATTAACCTGCCTCAGGCTTGCCATTATTATTCATACAAGGATGAACATGGCAATATGGAAAAAGGCAAAACATGTTTGCAAAGTCACAGCATGGTTAATATTATTACAGGGAAAGTAAAGATTATCACTGTAGTGCTGCTTTAGCTGCATGCCAAAGTAGATGATCTGAATAATAATATTCATAGAGAGTTACACAAGCACCTTCATACGCCCACCACCTCTCACCTGGAGCAAATTCCGGTGTGTTGCCGCAGCATCAGGAGAAGAACTTTGTTGCATAATTGATGGTGTAGGATGAGCTTCCTGTTTATGTGAAGTAGATCCCTGCTTTGTTTCATTTCATGTCATCACTAGACAGATACAAGGTGGTAAGTTGGTATGGTAATGCATTCAAAGGTGCTACACAAGCGAGCTCAAAAGTGCTACTGTGAGAGCTGCACGTTTCATGAGCTCTCAAATGTTGATGCGGAGAGTGCATTTTTAGTACGGGGTGTATTCTCACAGACAGCTGCACTATTTGTGTCAAAGCTGTTTGCTGATCCAAGGTTCATGAAGTCAGCAGACATCATAATATTATGTTCACACTGTTTAAAAGTCAAAATTTTACCTGTGTGCCTTAGAAATTGGGTTTAAACCTGACTTTAGGCAGCTGTTCCTTCTAAGTCATATTTTTACAATAAACCCTTTGTCAAATAAAATCTGTAAAGAGATCCTGCACCCCGAGACTTCATAAGACTTGAATATCTGCCTCCTGAGGAGTAGCTGACATTTTAAAGGTCTATGAATATAAATTGCAGCTTTGGAGAAATTTATGACGTGGGTCATGATTTTGAAACTTAGAAGTTACTACTCAAGAACAGTTTATCAATATATTGCCTCCATGCATGCTCCACATTATTTCAAAGACTCCCATTGATAAATCTAGATATTAGAAGCTATTTTCTCAAACAAAATGCAGCTTCTTAGCCATGTTTATTTAAATATTATGAATAGTGCGCAGAAGCACTTATATGTCAGTTAACATTACTCACCAGTTTGCTAGTCTGTTGTGTACATTTCCATCTAAATCTGTGACAGTTAAAGAGCCACTTAGGGTCATCTGGTCAAGGATGTATCCAGCACCATTCCACAACTTGCAGGCCTCAAAGTCTGTGAACAGACAGAACAGTGAAACACCCGTAGGCATAGGGGGAACTGATAGGAAATTTAAATATTCACACTCTATAGAGGGTGTTGTGACACCTTTTAATGGTGTTTGAAACCTGCCACCAGTTTTCCTACCAATATCCGAGCACAGTCAATGCAATATATGTTCTTATTATTACTTCTCAATTGGCTCACTGCTGAGAAAAAAAAAAGCAGCTAAACACCAAACCCTTGCCAACTACATTTTTCCTCATATGTTAGGAGGTTGCTCGTCAATCATTTAAAAGGCATAAGTCTTGAATTACAGCACCCTGCAGTAAACAACTGGTATGTGTGTGTGTGTGTGTGTGTGTGCGTGCGTGCGTGCGTGCGTGAGTGCGTGCGTGTGTGCGTGCGTGTGTGTGTGTTTAAATCTGGTGGGATATTAGCTACCACCCTTGGTTAGTAAGACGCATCTATAGACTCTATGAGCGCTTTCTAGTTGCATCAAGCCATATTATTTATCAGATGATTCCATTAAAAGTACTCATAAATGGACTGGAGACTGGAGTTTGTTGTGGTGAGGCTTAGCAGACCACTGGCTGCAACAGCCATTCACCTTTCAGTCATAGCCACTACATCCTTTATCATACATAACTGTCAGCCTAAATAAAATTTTAACAGATGCATTCTTAAAAAAAAAAAAAAATTCATCACTGAAAATTTTTCA
>VUQK01043002.1:4285-15061 GCA_015106715.1 Bujurquina vittata
GAAAAATTTTTTTTTTTTCTTCTACCGGGAAATCCCCCCCCCCCCCCAACACACACACACACACACACACACACGCACAGTTACTCTGTTATTCTGTGCAAAAACTGAAGTGTTAAAATATCTGCAAGGCTAATTCTTGGTCCATGCCCCCCTGCCTAGTGCTTGAGCTACTGTGCAAAAACACATGCTTTCTATCTTTTAATCTAACATCATTAAAGGAAGCTTTTCAGCTGCCGCGTGACTGTAAGTTTTTAACCTGTCCGTAGTGATAGTAAATCTCTCCTAATGGGCTTTAATGGGTTCCATAATGCACCAGCAGCACGCGCTTCTGAAAAGCAAGCCTGCACTGCTATCATTCACGTACTGTAACATAAAGACAACTAACATCATCAGACAGGTCGTCAATAAGCTTTCAGTTGAATGATGTCCAGCTGAACATGTACACGTTTAAATCGAAGCTCTCCATTAAGCTCGCCTCGGCTCCTTGTTTTTAATGTTGAACTGTGACAGTTTGCCAGTAATGGTGCACTTCCTCCACATGCCTGACCCCCGCACACAGTTTGCAGCCTGCTTTCCACGTGTCGGTGTTGGGTATGTCTCTGGGCTCTTGCTGAGCCCCTCGTGTTGTGCATTGTGTCCCAGGCCTGAACATATGGTTCACAAGCCCCTGGAAGAAAATCCCTCTCTCGCTCTATGTCTCCCTCTCTCTTTTTATTCTTATCCCCTCATAATGTGACCTTAATAATCCAACCCTGTGTGACTGCATGACAGAGCAGAAAGATATGTGCTTCTTTGTGTGCCTGCTGTTTACTGAGCTGTGCTGACAGAACATGCCCTGCTAGCTTCTTGTTAAGAGTCTGCAGGAATGAAGTGATAAACCTCACAAAAGGAAGCCCGAGATTAAAATCTGCTGCTCACACATCTCGCTTTTGTTTTTGTTTGTGTGGGTGAATTTGTTAGTGTGTGTAAGTGCTTCTGATCAGCCACTTAGCAAGATATAGTCTGTGAAAAGCTCACTGAGCTGAACAAATCATATGAATTGTAGCACTTAGAAATGTGTCGCTGTTGCTGAGGTGAACTTCGGATATGCGTTTCCCGCGTCCTGACAGGCGCGTGTCTTCTTTGACCCCTTCTCTGTCATGTTTGCGGATGCTTTGTCGTGGCGTTCAACTTTGCACCTGAGCAGTCGCTTCTCATGCGATGCAATCAGCGCTATTCATGTGAAAATTGTGTGTTGCTTTTGTGTAACTTTTCCACGCAGGTTTTCCAAGTTGTTATTTGATTGCTGGTAAAATGGCAGGGCTAGCAGGGCTAGCAGGGCTTTAGCAGGAGTGATGTGAGCAGCTTAACTGAAGTTGTCAGTAGGTCAGCATTACAGAGACGTAGCAACCAGGTCATTATGTAGTTAGAGATCCAGAGTCAGGTTTAATGGGCAGAGCTGCTTTGAAATTAAATCTCAAAAAAAAAGAAATATTCTCTCTAATATGCAAACTGGAACCGGCATCCTTCAGGGTAGTAACATTTTGCGGTTGGATTGAATTCTTATCCCAACTTTAAGTCATATTTATAATGTTGGCTCATTTTTATGGACAAGATCATTTGGCATCTGTCAGTGCTAGATACATTTAATGTTGCACGGAGCATGCTGCGGCAATATTTAAACGCCTGAAATCACTGAAATATAACCATATAATGATGGGATAAATACATTTTTAATCTCCTTTTTTTCATACTTAAAATTAAATCTGTACAATCACTAAATCTCTTTCAACTTGCACCGACTGCTTTTTAAATGAGAAGGGGAAGAACTGGAAATGATGGCCTGTCCCCTAAAAGCTAAGAGCTGCAGCTGCTACTGGCAAACATAGGTTACTCTCTCTGCCTCTCTTTCTTTCGCACACTCACTCCCACCCAGACACACACACACACACACACACACACACTCATACTGAGGATCCATTGATGGTTAATTCCCCCATGGAAATGTGGTTATAGGTGAGTGAGAGGGTTGGGGCGTGTGTGTGAGTGCGTTTATATGTGCGAGCAGCCTCAGTCAGGCCGGTCAGCGCAGCTTACGTCACTGTGGTCAGCTGTGGCTCTCTTGCTTTGCTGCCATTGCTCAAATTCTCCCCTTCAGCTGGCCTGAAAAGCTGAAATGAGATTAGCACACAAGCAAACAAGTGTGCAGAGTCCTGAGCTAAAAATGGAGCTCACGGAGCTTTGGGTATAGAGGAAACATTTTGACATTGTGTGACATTTTGATTCCCCGATATGAAGCTTGCAAATACTGTATGTGCTGTGAAAACCTCGTGCGCTATTAGTAGCATGACAGAGGCCAAAGCTGGGCAGAGCGGTGTGTGTCTGTCTGACCTATAGGATATAAATGCTCATCAAAGCAAGCATACATTATTTTAGACAGCGAGGTTGTAAATCAGGGCCCTAATACTTCAGTAATGTAGAGCCGAAGGCATTTCATTGACAATCTTATATTAAGTCATATTATATTAGATTAAATCTTATATTGAGCAATGATTTTTCTTAAGTGATCAACATGTGAGACTTTTTGTTGTTGTATGTATTTAAAAGAGAACGTGTTTTCTCATAAATCCTAGCTTAAAAGAACACTGTCTGTGGGGCATTATCAGCACCAGTTTGCAGTTTTTGATTTAAGCTTTGTCTTTGTACACATTTGCCAGACTTTGCTTGTCAATTTCTCTCAAAACAAGAACATCCCCTGCCGCTCTGAACTGTAACATATGTTCTTTTCTTCCCTGTCAGCTCTGGAGAAAAGGCTGGCGCAAGCAGTGACTGCTGTGTGCTTTCCATTTGCATTCAATAGCCATTATCTAGACTGATATCTTTGTCAACGTATCGGCAAACTCTTGGGCCTTGAGGCGGTTTCAAATGACAAAACTTGATCTAAAACACTAATTATAACCACACAGATTAGTCTGTTTTGAACTTCATCAACCTGCAGTTCCAAGATAATTCGTCTTTTGGTGAAATGTTGAAAAAGAGACTTATTTGGTAGCATGAAGATTCCTTTTCGCTTTAGTTCTTAAGGATTTTCAACTAATAACACATGAAAGAAACTCATTAGTCACTAAAATACTAGAAAGAGGGCACAAAGGATGCACCAACTGCATGGCTATGTGTAAAATATAAAATTCAAAAAACACTATTAGACTAATTATTGATATAATTTATTTCTCCGGCATCATTATCCTTTCATTTTTACAAATATGCTCGTTCCCTTTTCAACGCAAACCCATTTAAAAGCCCTGATAAGACAATTCATCCTACTTATTTTATATTTATGGCATTCTTCCTCAACACCGTTGCCACCCAAGGTTCTCTAAGGCTAAGCAGAACGGTGCGATAGATTAGTGTTTCCTAAATCATAGCACAGTTTTATGGAGAATGATATTATGTTTTCTTCCCACAACTCAGGTTTACATACTCCAGAGAGCTCTTAAACTTTCCCGTCTGTTGATTTTAGTATCTTTCATTAATTCACTCTAATGGTGAAATCCACAGCGTGGTCAAAACAAAAAGAAAGTCAAGGACTCACAGTAGTTATTATTACAAGAAGACCTTGGTAAGACTGGCTGCTAAAACCTGATCAAAGTGCTTTTATTCATGGCTTATACAATCCCCTGTATGCCTTTGGTTATAATTAAGATATACATGTAGTGTGAAATGATGGTACTTTTTACCATGAGCATCCTTTCATTTCGCTGGCCTCTGTTTATATATTTATATTTGACTAACAGATGATGCTCAAAACAGGTGAGACGACAAGTAGTCGGATATTTGGAAACAGAGACATCACACCATAAAAGTCCAAGAGAGGAAATGCCAGAAATTCCAGATATTGTCAGCAAGTTAACACGTTTTGGTAACCTGGGAAGCTGGGATATTTTACCTGCTGCATTTGACCTTTGACCTTTAGTTCTTTTCCAAACATGTCGACTCGCCCACGAGTTTAAAAATACCTCGTTTCCCGTGGCGTAGAACATGTGTGAATGTCAGCAACTAACTGCTCTATTTGTTGTTTTAATGTGGACGGAAGTAACGATCACATTTCCCCGACTGACTCGCAGTTGCGTGCCTGCATCAGCAAAGCAAGTGGCAGTTTACATCCATTTTTTAATTTGTTTCTTGTTGTTCTGTTTTTAATTCAACTCTGTTATGTAACAGCGGAGTTTTGACATTTGACCCTTTAAATAGAAAATGTCATCTTTTTATCCTATTGTAAAAAAAAATTGAGCTATTCCCTCATCTCAACCAAGAGAACTCGTGTTCAGAAGAACGGTGTGCACGGATCAGCACATGAACAACCCAAAAACACTGTGCCTCAGGCGATGGCTGTCGCTAGAGCAGAGACATAAAAAGGATGCTCAAAATGAAATCAGCCGGTCTTGACTGGTGAGAAATTGTGTGCCAAAATCAGCTTTCATCTTTGCTAATTTGATTGTTGTTTTTAATTAGAGGAAAAAAAAATTATTTTACTTTGATTATTATTAAGAAAACATCGTGCCAGACAAACATAAATATAAACCTTGCAACTGTGCAATGAGAATGTAGCTGAAGAACTGTTGGGTTAATAAAGGGATTGTTCGCAGAAGAAATGAATATAAACTTCCAGCTCCAGATAGAGAGGATTCTCAGTGTTTGCATGTTTTTGATGTCCCCACTTATCCTGAAAAGCTACATGCTCTGTGACACAGGAGTTGACATAATTGTGGCATGACACAAAACATTTCCAGTCTGCCAACAAAGAGTCAGTCAAGAGGTAAGCGGCGTCCTTGTGCAATAGGTGCGGATCCGCCACAAGCACATGTGTGCCACCTTTAACCCGCAGAAGCAGAATACATTACGCCTCCAGTGGAAATAAAACAGCTGTTCAGCACATGCTCCTCTGGTTTCCGAGCTGTGACGTGCCAAATAATGTTGGGACCAGCTTGATGGCATTAGATGACTCAAACCTGAATTGTGTATTGGATTTAATATTCATTGTTAATAATAATTACCACAGCTTTGTTTACAACATATAGGTTTGGGGTATTATGTTGCAGCAAAGTCAAACGTCAAACTGTGCACCTTTGATGTACGCACAGGTCTGCAGATCTGTTCTGAAAGTGGTGCAAGTGGAACCTTAGTTTGCACTGAGTCCCCTTTATAAAGCAAATATTGTCACTATATGTTATTCCTGTGTTCCTTCTTTGGTGTTACCGTATTTAAGTTACCATGGATGTCTGGGAAAATACTCATAAAAGGTTCATTAAAACTACCTCTACCACTGTACATGTATCTTGTTGCAGAAACGAGCTATAAGAATGGTTAAAAGTAAGAAGGTAAGGCAAACAATGTCAGATTTTGTGATCACATTTATGCAATTGTTTTTACTTTTAACCATCTGGCAGAAAGAAAGGCATGTGATCATTCCTTTAGAGGAGTGTTTGTAATGACAAATCCGAGGTCAATATTCACCATTCATTTACTTCATTTTCTCCACAAACTCCATAAAGTGCTCCAGCTATTGGCTTTGCCTGTTTGCAGCCCAGAGCTCGATGGGTAGCCAGTTTTACACCTGCTTCACTGAAAACAAAGGCTTGCTTCACCTCAAAGTGAGGCGTGAGGTTGAATCAAAAAAGTTAAGTTGTTAAAAATTACCTCAAAGAGTCACGCAAACAAAAAAGAAAACGACTCCACAGAGCCCAGTGATAATATTTCTATGTGTGTTCCTTCCTAGAAGCAACACCTTTGAATTCAGGTAGTGCATGTAATGCTTTTTTTTTTTTTGTAGTAGTAGCTTCAGTCTGAAGGATTAATAAAACATTTTGTCTAGCATTCATCATCTTAGTGTAGAATCCCATTTCCTTGGCCTTTTATCAATCGTTGGTGTATTGAAAAGGGTTCTGGCCTGCAAGACAAACAAAAGCAATATTTTCCCTCTGTCTTTACATTATTTAGTAACGAGAATAAGTTTCTTCCTCCTCTCCCCTGCCCTGAATTTCTTGTTAGAGTGGAGCTGTGACTCAACCCTGACTGGGTAGCAAAACAGAGGTGTCGAGTCCTTGAAATGCAAGGATTGTGTGTGCCCGCTGGCAGTGTGTGCAGGAGCTCTGTGCACAACCATGGCACTGCTTAGTAACACCTTACATACTGTAGCTATATCTTGTAATGTGACACATATTTAGATTCACTGTGCATATATCCATGGTTTAAGGCTGTTTGTATCACAATCATTTATTGAAGTCAAACCTTTATAGGCTCAATAGTTTTGCACCATTTGAAGATTTCTTATGAAACACAGTAAAATATAATATGGCAGGAGCGAAGGAGTTTTGTCTGTGAATTCACTTGTACCTTACACATTACAATGAGTCCACACAGCAAATCAAGGGGACTTTTGTTCAATAAAAAAAAGAAAGAAAAAATAATGAGTCTGTTCTACAATTACTGTTCAGATACTTAAATGTCACAGGGCAGCAAGTGAATTAAAGGCTGCATTTCTGTGATATTCTGCTTTAATGCCCCAGCCTTCCTCCCGAGTTCCTCATTCTCACATCAATTTGTCGTGGTTGCTTTATTGGAAAACACAGAGACGGATTTTGCAGGGAAAGCCTGTTACATATATACCATGTGTCAAACCTCCCTTTTTTGGCTGTTTTCAGGTCATTCCTGACAGCAACAGCTGTACAGGGTGTTATATTTAGAAACTTGAGACAAGAGGGAAAAATAGCTCCTCCTCTAGCGCTTACTGTAATAGTGAAAATAGATAAGGAAGTAACATTTATGCCCAAGCCAGTTGCTGATAAAAGAAAGATGGGGTTAGCTTTGTGGTTCAGCTCTGTGGGTTATTAACATTATTGAATCTGACAATAAGGACTTAATGATACCATGTAAACCAAAGAATCATGACTGATGCTGTTAAGCATGAGCAGACACAGAAACAAAGAGATTTACTTTGGCTTTTAATTTAAACACTACAAAGTAACAGTCCACGTACCCACGTACTGTGCATTAATGGAATGAACTTTTCCCCTCTATTGTAATGACATTATGCATCTGAGATATATAAATAGCAAGTATCCTTAAATATTCTGATATTTTATTTATTAATGCATATTAGTTATAGAGCATTAGACAGCCACTTGTTTATAAGGTATCTCAGAGAGTGGATGGTATACAAAAGAAATGGCAAAGGCTTTTTAAAAAGTAAATAAATAAATAAAAAAACAAACAAACAATAAATTTAGTTGTTATGCATGCTATGATCTAAGCCGTGAGTTAAATTGTCACAGAATCAATCCGAGTAATGCCACCATAATGGAGCCCAATTATTAGAACAAACTTAAGTCCAGGCTTATTCAGGACCATCTGGACTGGTGCACAAAGGTGTGACTAATACCATAATACAGTGAGATACAGTAATCTAGATAGTGTGTAGGTAACACATGGATGACTCCTATTAGATGTGAAAATGGGAAAACATATCTGATTCTTGGTGTGATTTTTACCCAGAGACAGCAGTACGGCTTTGAATGTGTTGAATTTCGAGCAGAGAACAAAAGAGGAGGTGTTACACCAGCACTGGTGCATTCAAATGCACTGCTGTTCAAACAGTGATTGATTTATAGGCTTTTTTTTTTTGCTCTATTTACTGAGAGGTAAATATTTGAAATTTATGACAGCTTTATTAGTCACCTCAGATGAGATTCAGATTGTCATAAAACATCTGAATTATCAGCACCTAAATTATTAGGTAGTGTGCAGAGAATAAAATGGCCATAAATTTGCAATTTAGTTAAAAGAAGCCCCATTTTTACTATTTGTAGACTTTAAGTGAGACCTACAGTACATGAATCCATGAATAATTATACTACAGTAATATTCTAAACATTGCTCAGCATAGTGGCACACAATGATTACTCTTCTTTTACACAAGTCAGTAAAGTATTAGGGGGCTTGGCCAAAGTGCGTTAAATAAGGATGGACAATATTCTTCGCTGACTGTATTTTCTTTACAGTTACTCTTCTTCCCATTTGCTCATTTGGTCAATCTTGCACAGAAAGAAGATTCAAACACCCATTAATCAGCGGGGTAAAGTACTTTGTGTGGAGAAAATGTTATTAATCCAGTAGTTAACGACCAAGAAGGCCTTACGGTCTTATAGTGGCATTCCATCAGGCAAGCAAGGTAAGCAGTCTAAGCAGTCTAGTGAAATCTCAGTTAAAATGTACTAAAGTGAAAGCAATCTTTGGCCTTTCATTGCAACCAGCATTCTGTAATAAACCTTCTTGCATGCCTGTTTGCATCCAGCCTTTACATTACTGCCTTCTTGTGGCCACAATCTGCTATTGTCTCTGAAATCAGGATTAATCCTGCTTCACTATGATCCCACTGAAATCTGTAAGGGACCCTTGTTTTGAGGACATTTCCGTGTCCAGTTAACAATGGCTTGAGTCTGCCAGGCTGCCCAGCTGCTCTTTATGGTTGATTGCACATGCGCGTTGCAGCTAAACCGCTGTTCTTTGATGGGAAACTGATAGGAGCCCAGCTTGCTGCCAGGCAAGCTGCCATTGCCTCTGTTTTCGCTGCTCTGAGATCATTTATGAGCTGTGCTTTGTGTGGAAACAAAGCTAGCATTGGAAAGTAAATGAGCTTGTGTGATTTATAATTGGAACAGATACGTTTCCTCATACTAACCACCTTGGCACTCTAACAAAGACATTAACAAGCACATTAACAAAGAAAGTCCTGATGATGGAGAGAGGATGTATGCCCATGCCATGCTAGCTGTAATAAACATGCAAGTTGAACAGGTGCAGACTGCAGTAGCACTTTCAAAATGATATCTATGGGAAATCACATGACCAACTGAACAAAGTTTGTCTACGACACCACCTTCATTTTTCACTAATATTTTAAATCCTGTATTAAAAGGCAGTTGTGATTTCTTTATTTTAAAAATACATTTAATTTACTTAAAAAAAATTAAGATATAGGTCTGTGCTGAGTTCTTTAAAAGTAATGCATTTAGAGATTTTTGGTTCTCACAGGACAACTGCATGGACTTTTATAGAAGATGATGCATTACTGTAGATTAAACAGAATACTAGGTACTTTCAGCTGCTCCCTTATTCACAAGGGGTCACCACAGCAGGGAGCTCTGCATGTTTGATCTGACAGATTTTAACACCAGATGCCCTTCCCCAGAGGGATTTATGCCTCCTCCCAGGATCGAACAAGGGCACTTTCAGTTGCTAGGTGAATATGTAAACCACTACTCTATAAAGCCACTGCTGATTAAACACAGAATGATATATTTAAAATGAACTCTGCAGCAGTCCGCATGACTGATGGGGAACATTTTTCTGGAGCATAAGTACTTTTTCTCTTGATCATTTACGTGCAATTTGACAATGATACTGTTTTATTTGTCGCAAGGAATGGCGCTATAAAACTCATCTACCGTTCCTCATTGTCAGTAAATAGTAAATATTTTGATGATAACTAGTGAAGTAATGATATTTTATGATCCTTCAGCCAGGAAGGAGTGCAGAAAGGTGAACATGTCCAGGAAGGAGTGCAGAAGCTGCAGGAGGCTGTCAGCTTTTATAAGAGAATAAAAGACGAGGAGCACAAAATGGTATATGTCTTCAGCTGGGCCAAATTCTCTTCTTCAGCAGCAAAGGACGGTTTGTTTGTTTGTTTTTTTTGTTTTTTGTTTGGTGGTTGGTACATTGCTGTCAAATTCATTACAGGCCACTGTGGTCTTATAATATAACAATAATTATAATAATTCTTTATAGCGCAAGGCCTCCAGCAACGCCCAGCTGAACAGAAAATCTTGTGTTTCCCCTTTTTGTTGTAAAATAATTGAAAATTGATATCTATAATTGCACAAAACATCGCACTTCTCATGTTTTGTCAGAAGAATAGCAATGCTGAAAACTGCTCTGATCTGTCCCTCCCAGTGTATTTACAGATGTTGCTTTGAGTGTCAGTAAGCAACCAATAATGTTCACAACAAGAAATTGCCTAATTAGACATCAAGCACACACAACACCATTAGCACTGAGGTGGTATGTCAGTCCACTGGATGAATCACTGCCTTTTTATCTCTGCATTATTCTTCTGTGAAAAATATTTTGTTCTCTATCAGCTACATGTTCTTCTTCCAGGCAGTCACTGAGCTGCATGTGATGTGATGCTGTAAAACCAAATCAATAAGCCAAAAGTAAAAGCTCAGAGGCACTGCAGAGGTGGCTGATGCTCTCTGTGGGTTTGTTACAAAAGAGCAGCCGCTTTTAAACTCTTCAATTAGGAAAATTATTTATTTACGAATGTATCGCCTCACCACGAGCTTTTCCTTCGGGCTGCCACGTGTAGCGCGTACTTTAGCATACTTCTACAGCCAGTGCATCATTACCAATGAAAGCTGTAATTCAGTGATGGTTATTATTTTACATCTGGGACAAGAGCACTGCGACAGGCTGGCTCTTATAAGTTTAGCACTCACTTTTTAATGCTGTCTTTTTTAATAAATGAAAACATTTTGCAATCAAATTCAGTGTCAGTAAGACCGTGCGCTTATGATTTCCGACTCAAATGGCTCGGTATTGGAGTTAAATGCAGCACAAAACAAACCCCTACAGCATCCTTCCTACAGATTGTTTTTTTTATTTGCAATCGAGAAGAAAAAAAAATCAGTGTGTGGGGGGGGGGGGGGAGGGATGAGATTTTCAATTGTCCATCATTATATT
>VUQK01043003.1:0-10221 GCA_015106715.1 Bujurquina vittata
CCCCCCCCCCTGCTTTCTTACCCACTTAGTCAGCTCCAACCCCCCCACTATAAAAAGATTTGGAATCTTCCACCTAGTGACGGTGAGATGAAGCTTTCGTTTGCTCTACTGCGCCATCAAGTGGACAGTAAATGTAACAGCGTGTACTTTGGTGTGCGACGCTTTGAACTGATTAAATGAATGAATGATGTTTGTCGATACATAAAATCTGAACTTATTAACATGGTGTCCTTCTTTATGATGGTGGGGTCAAAGAGGAAAGTGGAAACCAACTGGGGAGAGGTGATATCAAAGTGATTGTTTTACTCTGTAACTCTGCTTATGTCACATTTAATGTGTTTATTTTTGTTTTAAAATAACATCTGCTATTTTTTAGGCGGTTTCTTTTTGAGAGGATTTTGCGTACAGGGCTCAGGTGCCCAATGATGTAGGCCGTTCTCCAATCTTTGGTTTTCCAAGGTACAAGGTGACAGATTGTTACATTCATTAATATTACTCTGCTTATTATTAGTAATAAGTTATTGCTATGTGCATAGCTTATTAGGAGAGATCAGCTCAAAATGTTCCCAGACAGGGAAAATCAAAAAAAAGCAAAAAACTCCTGCTCGATTAGATCTCAACAAACACGCAATAGTCCCGAAAAAACACATACGTCATCAACACAATGGTCGATTATTCGACACACGCGTCGAAGCCGACACAGAAGGACACGTGACTGCTTCCACCTCCCGTCTGCCAGTCCGGACCTCCGAGGTGGGGGCAGCATGGAAAGTTCATCAAACATTTTGGGAATACTGATAATTGACACGACTTTGCTCTAATAAATGGTTCTGAATGTGTGGGTGCATTGTATATTTTTATAGCATGAAAATAATGACAATGCTAATGCTTAAAAACCAAAAACCTGCATCCTGTTGAACCTAACTAAATCCAGATGAACCCAGAGAAGGACTGGACCAGCACTGACCTCACATTCACCACTGAAACATCTGTTTGGCCGGCCAGACGTCATAATAATAGAAGACGTCATTGCAGCGTTTTACTGGCCATAACCACATTTAGTCCTCTAGGGGAGACTTGGCACCCACATAACTTTAAACCCACACCCCTTTCACATCTTTGTTTAGCTTGGACCATGATGCATTCTTTTTAATATAGAACACTTAACATATCTCATACAGTTGCATGTAATATATTGCTGGATTCACCACAGCCCTGTCCAAGAAAACATCTTTGGTGTTTCTGGTGCAATCCTAGCAAAGACTGCTGAAAATATATGAATACATTCATCACAGATCCTCAAATATTTTAAATCAGCCTGTCGCACCAATTAACATAACCGCACTAACTGCATGTCCCCGGAGAGAACCCACGCAGAGAACATGCGTGGGGAACATGCAAACATGTTCCACTATGAAATTACAGGAGTTCATATGTGGCGCATCCCATTCAGCTTTTTTAATGACAGTGGAACCCATAGACATGGTATATATGTCTATGGTGGAACCACTCTGCAGTCAAATATCTCTGTACAAGAACCATTCTTTAACGCGAGACCTTGGAGAACATGAGGTATATATGTCTATGATGAGAAACACGAGTCAGGGCTGTCTGGGCTCCAGTCGCTCATGCGCATGCGCTCACAGCTGATGACGGCTGGTGGACACGTGACTGAGGTTGCGGTAGGAAAAATGGCGAGCGCCTTTCAGAGTTTCAGCTTGTAAGTGCTGCGGAATGAAACAGTAACAGCACACAGCTTTGTTTGATGTCCAGGCTCGGTGACGAAGCGTGCGGATCTTTGTTACACACACACGCTTCACTCTGTGTTAGCTTCTTGCTGCTCATCGAGCAGCTGATGCTAGCGTCCATCTTATTCTACACTAAGTTTCCATAAACACAGTTATGAGTTTGAACCAGGCTGGATTTAACCAAGTAGCATGTTGTCAAATGTGGATGGAATTAACTGTGGATATAATCCTCATTCCAGCGAGCGGGCAGCAGGAATAAGGTAGTAACGGGCAGGTGTGCTCTTGTGTTTCGCAGGCGCACCACAGCAGAGAAGTTTTACATAGAAGCCTGCGACGATGGCTCCGTGGACGCTCTGGCCATTGACCGGGTGTCCACTGAGATGACCCTGACAGGTGAGCAAACACGTGCCCACAGGCTGCTGAGCATTTAGAGGCTTGGCATTTATTTTTATGAAATAAGCAGTAATATTACAGGACAGTAATTCTGTATAGCAGTGGTTCCCAAAGTGTGGACCGCGGCCCCTGGTGGGCTACAGGGGGCCGCGGTATTAACAGAAATTCAGTTTGAAATGACTCACAAGTATGCATAGTTCCATCTTTATATAAATTTATTCATTTATATAAAATATGAATTAAAACTGGTAATAGGAGGTGGTTAGTTTATGATGTTACTCATTACTCTGGCCTAAATTTACTGCTCTGGCTCTGAAGTTTGTCCCAGTGGCAGCATTGGTGCTGTTCATATGACTGCGTCATATCACCAGTTTATAACCAGCAGCCTGTGTTGTTTATGGTTTTTGAATACAGTTTTCAAGGAGATACATCTCTTTTGAAGACAGGCTTCTATTTATTACATATTATAGTCTGCAGTGTAAGGATGATCATGAAAGAAAAATTCTTTTGTTTGTTTTTAAATCTTTACACAATTTTGCCCCACCTTACCTCTGAGCTTCTTCATCCCTACACACCTTGTTGGTCTCTCAGGTGAGCAGACCAGCTGCTCTTGGAGGTACTGAGATCAAGAAGGAGGCTCAGAGGGGACAGGGCGTTCTCTATTGTTGCTCCGAAATTATGGAACGACTTACCTTTGCAGGTTAGAGAGGCCCCTTCACTGTCCACTTTTGAAGTTCATCTTAAAACCATCTATTTTCCTTAGCTTTCAACTCCAGTGGGATCTACCATAGATACCAATTTATTTATGAAGTACCTTAAAGCAACAACAGAGCTGGCCAAAGTGCTGTACAACACCTCAATCACAGCAACAAGCACAGACATAGGACAAAACAATGTAAAAGATGCACCAATAACGAGGACAATATTAAAATTTTAAATACAAACCAGAAAATTAACACTACAGTCACAGTCTGACGCTGGGTCGAAGGCCAGGGAGGAAAAATGTCCAATCAAGTGATTGAGCCTTTCTCACATATAACGGCAACTCGTTCCATAATTTTGGAGCTGCAAGTGCAAAAGCTCGATGGCCTCTGAGTTTGCATTGCGACTTAGCAGCATCTAGTTTTAAACTGTATGTTGTTTGTTTAACCTGTAAGAGTTATTTATTTATGTTTTAATGTACAGCACTTTGTGCCAGCTGTGGTTGTTTTAAAGTGCTTTAGAAATAAAGATGGTATGGTATTATAATTTGCCTCTGCTGGGCTGTGCATTAAAATGGTCAAAATTACAGGATATGATGACTTCTGATGTGTTTCGATCGGCACCGGTACCCTATTGTGTAGAATAAAAGCACAACATAATTCTACGTGCAGCTGGCTTGACCCTGACTTTGGAAATGTGGGCTCACTTGATCGCAGTAACCTGAATTTAATGATTTTAAACCTGTAATTAACTGGAATTAATTAACATGTTGAAATGGTGGGAATTTGCACTTATCACCAAGGCTGGAATTAAACCGATTATAGCTTATATCAATTCATCGATCTGTTTTCTCTGTTTCTGCTGCTTATCTGGGTCCCTGTCTCCGGCAATCTTTGCAGCTCATGTTTAGAGACATCAAGCCAACCAAGGGATATCATCTGTTCAGCATTTCCTGGGTCTGCCCTGGGGTGTCTTCCCAGTAAGACATGCCCAGAATACCTCACCCCAGAGGATACTTAGTCAGACAAAAGAACCAGCTCAATTGGCTCCTTTCGATGTTGAGGAGTAGTGGCTGTATTCTGAGTACCTCTTGAACTGTGCTCCTCACCCTGTCTCTATGGGAGACAGGGCGAGGAGCTGTTTCTAGCTGAGGACCGTGGTCTCAGCCTTCAAAGTGCTAATTCTCATTCCAGCCGCTTTACACTCGGCTACAAACTCTTCAGGTGGCAGCTTTTGTGGGTGTGCTGAAGTTTTCTCTGTGCAGAAAAAACATCAAACTTCACTTAAGTCATGAATTTATTCTCTGATAAGCTGTGATAAGTCTGGGAAGTAGTTGATATCCTCCTTTCAGCTGGTTATCCAGTGACAGTAATAACTGTTGTTGCATCCCTGTTGTGATTCTCAGTGAGGAGGGACATCCCTGCATCAGCTGAGAGCAGGCCAATATGTGGACTGATGGGAACTGTACGTTTGGTGGCAGGTACGTTCAGCATGTATGTCATGTTTTATCTCTGAAATATTGCAGCCATGACAAGTTGATAAGTGGGAGAATCTAGAGGATTTTTGCTCTGCTGTGCATTCTCATTTCTCTTTCTTGTAGGCATGTACCTGGTTGTCATAACAAAGAAGAAGAAGGTGGGAGATTTGCTGGGCCATGCTGTTTGGAAGGCTCTGGACTTTGAGATAATCTCCTATAAAAAGACAATACTACACCTGACAGACAACCAGGTAGTGTCTCCTGCATGTCTTCTGATAATATTCAATATAATAAGAATGCATTTATATAGCGCTTTTCAAGGTACTCAAAGATGCTTTACAATTTCATGCACTATTCATTCACACCTCAATCACACTTCGTGGTGGTAAGCTACTAATATAGCCACAGCTGCCCTGCGGCAGAAGTGTTGCTGCCAATCCGCGCCTACGGTCCTGCTAACATGCTAACTGAGGCCTGCAGAGCAGGGGTGTCAAACTCCAGGCCTCGAGGGCCGCTGTCCTGCAGGCTTTAGATGTGTCCCTGATCCAACACATTAGCAGGACTCTGGAGAACTCGCCTGCATACGGCGGAGGTAATTCAGCCATTTGATTCAGGTGTGTTGGATCAGGGACACATCTAAAAGCTGGCTCTCGAGGCCTGGAGCCTGAAGTCCACCTCCTTTGGACGAGGACATGGTTTACAATAGTTTCCCGTATCTCATTGGTGATGACTGTTCTCGGTCACCCTCGTCCTCCTCTTCCTCTCTGTGTGTGTCGGTCCGTTCTCGATGCACACGTGCCCCCTTCACACTAAGCTGACGTTTATCCTGCGCAGCTGGTCTCACATCATTGGACACGTGTGTTCAGTTGTGAGTCGCTGTGTGGAACAGATGACAGCGGTGTTGGAGTTGTGTTTGGAGTGTGTACTTCAGGCCTCTGTGGATTTGGTTTAGGGAATGAGTTTCAGAGTTTTAGCATTTCAGAAATCCTGTAATTCAAAATAGAAAAAGACGAGTTATCAACAGTAAAAACCTGAGTACCAAATTTCATCACAATAAATTAAAAAATCACTGATATGAATTTTAAAATATTGCCACTGATGAGAGATGGATTTTTTTTATTTATTTCAGAAAACCCCTGGGTGACCTTGACCTTTGACCTTGTAATGAATATTTCCACAAAGTGTCGTCAGTTTTGGTTCAAAACTTTGAGTTATGTTGCTAACAAACAAACAGGAGGCAAAACAGAGCCTCTCTCCTCCTGTTGGTGGGCACTTTATTGACATCAGTCACTAATGCTCATTTTGGTGGTTTGTAATTTTAAACAATGCTGAGGTTCAGTCTGTAAATTTCCCACATTTTACATTTGAAAATGTTGTTCAACATCATTTAATGGCGATATTTCACTAATGTTAGATTCAACTCATTGTGCACACAACAAATGATCGTTCCAGATCACTCATCCAGAGACGAGCATCTGCGGTCATGCAGCCAGAGACCAGCGCTAACATTAGGCAGTGTGGTTTAAGTGTCTTGCTCAAGGACACAGCGCAGGGACAGGGTCTCGAACCAGCAACCCTACCCAATCTGCCTACCCACTGCGCCACTGCCACTATTCTTCATTATTGCAATTTCATTCACATCATCTCCAACATGATGACAGCTGTGAGAGATACTCTGATTACAAAATGTCAAATGATTGATTATTGATCAGTATTGATACAGACTGATTTGATTTAAACAGTGATTGCTGCAGTAATGTTCAGTGCAGGGGAACTGACTGCCTTACTTTCTGCACGGATGAGGAAGCAATAGCGAGTGTCAGCCTGGTTCAGGTGCAGCAGGAGGTCAGAGTTTGTTACCCCAGTAACAGAATCAGAGTTTAAGTTGACTCCCTCCCCAGAACAGAAATCCCAGTTTCCCTCATCTCAGGATTAATCAAGTTGGAGTATTCGCTAAACCTGCTTCCTGGAACGGGGACACCCGGGTTTCCCCAGTCCTCCCTAAAGTCTTCATATTTTTCTAAGAAAACAGAAGATAGTGTTACAGTTAGTGCATTTAACTGTTCCACTTGCAGGTCATATTTAGAGTTTTTCTGTGTACCAGTTCAGTTTCTGGATGTTTCAGAAAGATGAGGTTCGTGCAGTTCCCCATAATGTCCTCTAGATGGCACCCTAAACCGATTCAGTTTGAGTAAAGGCCGCACTGAGTAATGAGAACATTGCATTTATGAACAAGAATAAAAATCACACGGCTTTTTCACATATGATTTGGTCCACAAAGTCCTCAGTTAGAACACAAGAGTGCTCCCAGCTCACAACACGACATGAAAAGTCTTATGGTGTTTTTACCGTATTGTCTAAACCTGCGACATGAAGCTAGCTGCATAAATGTAAGACTTGCCCTGGATGACACATTCAAACATTTTTCATTTTACAGAAGTTTAGAAAAGCTCGAGTGAGCACAGTGAAGAGGATTACAACACACCTGTATGAATTCTATCAGCACAAAGCGAAAACATAAAACCGACAATAACTTTTGTGCAAAAACTTGACTAACAGTGACAGTCGCAACTTTCTTTCTTTTGCAAATGCAAATCAATGCTCAGCTGGCACATGTTAGGCACTGATGCTTTATCTCACATGTTCTTATTTTCTGGGCTGCTACTTCGTGTTCAAAAGTTCATTACCAACAGGAGACGACAGCATTGCTTCTCCCGACTGATGAAGTCCGTTGTTGGGTATGAAAAGACTATTTCAGCTCAGTTTCATCTCTTGTTTTGTTGATGGACTGTTGCAGATGCAAGACAACAAGACCTTCCTGTCCATGATCAGCAATGTGCTTCACACAGATGGTTTCTACTTTGCAACAGACTATGATCTGACCCACACTCTGCAGCGCCTGGCCAACACCAGCCCAGAGTTTCAAGAGATGAGCCTTCTGGAGAGGGTGCAACATTTGTCATGTTATTGTTGTGTTGTTACATGCTCAGCTGGAAGTGTTATAACAGTTAAATTGTAGTCAGTCACTATTTCTGCACACACCAATTATCACTAATAGGGTGTCCACCAGAAAGCCTTAATGAGTTTACACTTTTATACTATACTTTATAGTGTTGGGCTTACGTACACGGCAGTGCACCGTGCAGATGTTGAACTCGTTTATCTTTAACTTTTCAGGCAGATCAGCGCTTTGTCTGGAATGGCCACTTGTTGAGAGAATTCATAGCACAGCCAGAGGTAAGATGAAATCATTTAGTTAGTAAATTTCTGTCACAAATTTTTTTTTTTGTTAAAGTGTGTGAGACGTTCACCTTTTACACACCAAAGTGCTCGTGTGGCCCACAGCTGGGAGCTGTAGACTGAGGGCGGCGTGCCTGTACAACACGGAGAAAAGAGGTGACCAGCCTGTGAAAAAATGAAAATTATTAAAAAGAAACCAACAGAAACTGCCAGTGAGACACAAAAAAAGCCACTAGTTTGCTAAAATCAGCAGTTGAGTTTGTTAGAAGAAAAAACCAGGAAAAGAATTGTTGAGTTGAGCAGAAAAAAATCCCTTCAAGGGTCCACGGGTTGTTACATTGTCAACAATGAAGGAAAGAATTGACCCCGAGGTGCACACACCTGGTAGAGAGAGAGGCGGGGCTGCAGCAACCAGAAACCTCCAAAGAAGTCGCTCCTTTGACCTGATGAGACGGGATGAGCTAAAGCATTAGCCCATCTGCCCATAAAGGGATGCTCCTGTTTGCATGTGTCGCACTGCCTCGTTTACTCCTTTAACTGCTGCTGGAGGCATCAGTGGAGCACATGTGCTCATTAAATCTTTCATTATTTAGCAGGAAAACATACAAAGTAACCAAAGAGCTCGTGGCATGAAAACGGAGACATTTCCTCGATGGTCAGAGTCAGTCAGAGAGAAGACTTAACGAGAAGGACGCTGTCTCACCCATAGCTGAGAGTAGATGCTGCCGTACTCCTTCATAGATCACACAGACTGAACAGATAATGGCCTAGATGGTTTTATAGCTCATACACCCTGATGGATCCTCTAAAACAACTAAATTCAAAGAAGAAAAAAAAAACACCTGCAGAGATGAAGTGTGTGTGTGTGTGTGTGTGTCTGTGTGAGAGTTTTGTGTAGGGTTTGTAGTGCACTTTGATTATTGTGAATATTGACTGAATTATCAGCAGTACTTGTTTAACCCTGAGGACCAAGTTTCATTGATGAAAAATTCACTGCGATTCAATGACCCGGAGACAAGTCATGTGATCATCCGAAAGGCCGCCACGCAGCGGACGCGCGAGCTTCGTGCTTTTAAAAACTCGCCTGTTCTTAATGCAGCCCTTCAACACCGACCGCGTCTTTTCATAGCACGGATCTGCAGCCTTTAGTTTTTCAGATCAAGTTTGATTTTTCTGATTTAGCCATGACCAGTCAGAGCGCTGCATTGGGCTACATGTGAGCTGTAAGCTGGCGGCGGTGTGTTAAGGCCTTCAGTGGTATCTTGCCTGGAAAAGCAGCGCTGCAGACCGGCTGTGCTCCAGTTTTGTTTTCAGCTGCTTTTCAGGAACGTGCAGCTTCATTGTGTTTCAGAAGGATCATAACGTTTGCCTCTGTTCTCGTTGCAGTTACACGTGTTTGTGCTTCCTGTCGTCCACGGCTGTATCCTTTCAGAGAACGATTATTTTTAGATTTTGTTAGAACTGGAACAGATGTTCTTTATGCTTCTTTATGCTCTCTAATGTTGATTTTTCATGTGTGAAGCAACGAATGATATCTGTAACGTTCCCTGCCGGCGCTGTTGTGTTCTTCACTCGCGTGTTCAGTCATTACCATGAAGTCGAGCTGCATCAATGGAAAGGTGTTTGAGTGGAGCATCATCTCCAGGAGGAGCTGTTTCAGAGCGGGTGTCCGCTACTACGTCCGAGGTAACTTCTGCCCACCCATGTCTCAGTTCAGTGTGGAGATGTTCTGCTCTGTGGGTGCTCCCAGGAGAAACGTTCTCAGCAAACACGTTTAGTGTCATTTAGGATACCTGCACCAACCGGCTGTAAGATTACAACCCGCACAGGTGAAGTGAGTTGTGTTGATCACCTTGTTTTGGACTGATGTAAATTTGACACATGCTGCCCACCTGAGCAGTTTTGCAGACCTGCTCAGCCCCACGTGGTCTCTGTCGTACACACACACACACACACACACACACACACACACACACACACACACACACACTTGCTTTTTGTGCGTTTTTGCATTCTGTGGCTCAACCGGGGCCGTGGTGCTGCACTGTCCTCTCACATGTTTGCTGCTTAAAGTAATTTTTATGGAGGCAGCTGTGATTGAGGAAGCCTAGGAGATCCTTGCTGGGATGTGATTGACCGTCACACCACATGCGTACAGAGCCCAACTGAGCCGTGCCTGCGCCCCCCTTTACAAGAGGGCCAATGCACACTTTGGTTCACTGCGGGCAGGTACGGTATGAACCGGGCCTTCAGTCATTCGAGCATGGTATGAGTCACCTGGTGGTTTGGCCCTAAATCAGTGACAAGCTAATCGTCTCCTTGCAGCACGTCTCTGAAGGATTTAGGTGTCGAACAGTTCCAACTGTTTTTGTGTGTTTTATTCAAAGGTATTGATTCAGAAGGACATGCTGCTAACTATGTGGAAACGGAGCAGATACTGCAGTACAACGGTGCCCAGGCATCATTTGTTCAGGTGAGCTGAAGAGTGGCGCTGCAGTAGATGCTGATTAACTCCGGAGTCCCTCACACCTTCACTGTCGGCCTCCCAGGGTGCAAACAAACAAAAGATGAAGAACCAGAAAACAAAATATTAAACTGAGTTAGTCTAAATCGGTGGTTCCTAAAGTGGGGGCTGCCAGGGGGCCCACTTTGGGAACCACT
>VUQK01043005.1:4189-27765 GCA_015106715.1 Bujurquina vittata
GATATTAACTAAACAGCTAAAATGGTACTAAGTTAAAGTGTTTTTACTTCTATAAAGGTGCAGTAACTTATTCAGTCTCCTTTTATGTGTGTGAAAATGGCTCACCTTGTCCACTTCTACTCTAAAACACACCTCCCTCCCCATACACACTGGAAAACAGACAAGGTGAAGCAACATGTTACTGTAGGGTGAGGCATTTATAAGATTAGATTTAACATATTACATTTCACAATAATAACATTGATTTTATTTATTATTAATCTCTGGCTCTCTTCCACAGTGTGTCTTTTGCCCTCTCTCTCTCCCCTCAGCCCCTCTCAGCAGATGACTGCCCCTCCCTGAGCCTGGTTCTGCTGGAGGTTTCCTCCTTTTAAAAGGGAGTTTTTCCTTCCCACTGTCCCCAAGTGCTTGCTCATAGGGGGTCAATTTGACTTCTGGGTTTTCTCTGTAATTATTGTAGGGTTTTTACATTTGCACCATATAAATCAAATTGAATTGAACTGAATTGAGTTTGATGCATTAATGTGAAAACAAGCACAATAATGCCTTGATTGGCAGGCTGTTGGTAGGCACTTTGAGACCATGATCCATCGGTCCTTTCACACAACCCTATCTCATCTACAAAGTTGTTTCTTAAGGTCAAAACAGGCCTGTGTGGTATTTGAGAATATAATGGAAGGACAGTCTCTCCATTCTTGCACGGTGAGTAATGTAAAAATACATTTTATCTACTAAACAGTCATGCTTTTATCACACATCAGATGTCCATTTAAGTGTTTACACACTAAGCCTTTTTTCCATCTACTTCTTATAATACATCACTGGCCCGTCCTCACTATGAGCTCTGTTTTGTTCCTCTTCGCTTTGCCACTCTACAGCAGATCTATAAAACAGTGGGTGATCTGCCAGCTTGTACCTCTAAAGACCCTTCCAAGTCTTTTGTCTGGGATTCAGCTCACACACACACACACACACACATACACACAACCAGAGGCTCCTCATGAGGTTTATGAGCTGTAACCCTGCTGCATCATAAATAATCCAATCTCCTCAAAACAATGCAAAAAAGGGGCCTCCTAGGTGTAATGGTTCTCTGTTTCAGGGTGCAGAGTGATAAAGAAAGCCTCATTAAAAGAGAAAATGCAGGAGAAAAAGGCAAAGCACATTTTGTGGACACGGTGTGGAGAGGATTTCAGTAACAGAGGTTGTACACAGAGGGAGAGCGAGAGCCCCTCTGTAGTTCTGCTGCTTGACTCCGCTCTACCCCCAAACCAAAATGCACTTATTCTGTGTTTTTGCGTGAGCAGAAGCATAAGGGCTCAAGCTGAGTAAAACAATGATTCAAGGTTGCAGTGATAAATGAGTGTGTCTGCTCTGATAGCAGAAGGTCATGTGCATCGGCCCCCAGTGTGCGTCTGCCATCTAGCACGCAGCAAGGGTGCACTGTTGGCATGCCACAACACGACAACGCTTTCTCTCAGCTTCGGCGATTGCCATGGGCCAGTTTCACTGTTTTGAGCACTGAGCTTGAGGCACGGTTAAGATAGGCTTGGGACATGGAGTTTAGCGTAACTTCCAGCATAGGTAAGATTTTTTACATTTTTAGTAGAATTATAGAGTGAAAACAGGAATGAATGTGTGCCAGTGGAGACACGCCAGCTGCTGACAACCCTGAGATGTTTCCCAGGAGAGACAACTGATCCAACACTATTATGTATAATTAAACATGATGTTCAGGCGACACTGAAAAGCCACAAAGAACCACATTAATGTATAAAAAAAAATACAGGGTGCCTAGTTCCAGTTTCTCTCCTTTTTGTTCTGGATTGCAAGCACCCCTTCTCTCTGTTAAATTTTTCTTTTATAAATAATTATAAAATTTTCAAATCAACATAATTGTAGAATGTTTCCATTGTTTCTGATCAAAATATAAACTTTAAAAAGTGTGGAAAAAACCTAATTGAGATTAAAATTTATTTTCCAAGAGCGTGACAGCAGCAGACAGAATTACAACAATAAAAAGAGACAACTTTAGTACATTCATGCGTCACACGTCAAACAAAATACTAAATCAAGATTAATTAAATATGAGCAGTAAAATCTCAAAAAACAGTCACATTTCCTGAGACTACTTCTTTCTACGTGCATTGAAAAGGTCTTAATTTCGCCAACAGTGACCAGTTTTGTAATTTTCAGATACATCTGGAGACCTATCCATGAAGAAGGGGCAGCATATTTAAACACTTTCTTACCTAGATCTGTCTGAACAAACATTTTAAGGAAATCCAGAGAAAGTAGGTCATGATGATTACAAGACCTGATCATGTATGTAGTCGGATAAGTAGGAAGCAGACCGTGAACACAATTAAAAAGAGAAGCCAGTGTGAGAGTCTGCAGGCCAATAAAGAGCGACAGCTTGCAGCAGCACACAGTGATGGACACCATGTCCATAACCAGTGATAAAGCATACTTCACGGTGATACACCGAGTAAAATTTCTTTAAGTACTTTTTCAGGTGCAGTCCTAAACAGCAGATCACCGCAGTCCACCACAGTAAGGGTAAGAACAATAATCTCTGACCCTGGTGCTTTGCACCAGAGAAAAGCATCACCTTAGGTTTTCCAGCGTTTAACACAATTTAAGATTAATTAAATTTGACTGAATCTTATCAAAGGCAGATTGGTGGAAATCAATAGTTTGTACCAGCGAGACACCCAGGCTGTGTCATCAGTGTACAGGTGATACATAGCATTTGGCATATCCTGGCAAAGGTCATTAACATTGGAAGTAAACATCAATGGCCCTAATGTTGAGCCCTGGGGAACACCGTTAGATATGGGGAGAAATGATGAATAGGACGGTGCAGAGTGGACACATTGACTTGGGCCTGTCAAGTAATTCCTTAACCAACCTACAGTCTGGCTAGACAAGCCGATGTCAAAGAGCCTGTTCAGAAGGATGCCATCGTCAACTGTATTGCTTTTGATAAGTCAATAAATAAAGGTGCACGGTATTTTTTGTCATCCAAGACCTTGATGATGTCATTCACCACTTTAATGGCAGTGGCGGTCATACTGTGCTGCTTTCTAAATTGAGACTGGTGTTGACACAGGATTTTATTCTAATCTAAATAATCTTTAAGTTGCTCACAGACAAGCTTTTCCGAAACTTTAGCCAGAACACATAATTTTGAGATTGGCTTATATTTTAAAACTGAAGAATCACCTCCCTTCAGGAGAGGAACAACAAATTTCCATATAAGAGAAGATAAGATGAGGTTTATTTGTCACATGCACAGTTACACACAGTACAATGCACAGGGAAATGTATTATGCGCCTGCAGCCGATCGAAAATAGCAAGAATATATAAATAAGAATAAAAATAAATAAGTAATAAGTGGTTCACACATCAAAGAAGAAGAATAAAAAATATGTCTGGAATCTCATTATTAGAAAGAGGCAAATTAAAAATATAAGTTATTGGATCAGCAATAATGTAAGCACCAACCTTAGGAAAGACAAGGTCAAACTTATCTGAACCAGCTGACTTGCTTATGTCCAGATTTTTCAGAGCTCTACAAAAGGAATAAAGTTAAAGGGCTGACTCTTCGAGGTTAATGGGGATGATGATAAACAAATTCCCTGTCCATTCAGCTGATGCAAAGGAAGGATGACGAGACTCAAATGACATTGAAGAAAACAAAGTGTTCATTAAAATGGTCAAACGACTGCTTTGTTAGTTACCATATATTTACCATTTGTGATACAACTCGGCAAATCATTGATAATGTCATCTCCAGAGGTGGGAAGTAACAAACTTGAGGGTTTATTTTTCTGACAACTTTTTACTTTTACTCCCTATATTTTTACTCAAATATCTATAGTTCCTACCCCTTACAATTTTGAAACAGACTCATTACTTAAGGTTTAACCACTTTTGAGGTTTTTTTATTTTCAATTCATCCACTCTCTTCCACTTATCCTGTTCAGGGCCACAGGGGGCTGGAGTCTATCACAGCTGACATAGGGCGAGAGACAGGCTGCGCCCTGTACGGGTTGGCAGCCTGTCGCAGGGGCAACACAGAGACCGACAACCATTCACATTCACACCTATGGGCAATTTAGAATCACCAATTAACCAGTAGCTGTGGGAGGAAACAAGAATAAAGACCCCGGCCAAGGTGAAATCGAACTTGGGACGTTCTTGCTGTGAGGCAGAAGTGCTAATCACTGTGCCACCATGCTCAATTCAATTCAATTTTATTTATATAGCACCAGATCACAGCAAACAGTCGCCTCAAGGCAAGTGATGGTTTCCCATCACGGCACCTTCAAACATCAAACCGATGTGAACCTAAATGGAGGAACAATAAGACACAAGGCACGCTCGTATTGGTGTATCCATCCTCAGGGTCATCGCATAAAAAGACGTGAACGTGGCAAAACCATATAATTTATGTATCATTTATAGCGCTGTACTCAGGGGTTAAAGAGGGGCCGGAACAATCCAGTACGTTTTTGGTTCATAAGTTCTGGTTTGTGGTACTTCCAGCATCCAGCTAGTGCTTTAGAAGAAGAGAGAAAATAAAGAGTAAAGCAGGTCATTTCAAATGCAGCGTTTCTAAATGCTCAACACATTTCAGCAAACACACAAAGTGTCTGTAGTTTGTCACACAGTGCGTCTGCTAGCTAAAAGGTCCAGCTGCTGTATTTCCAGGGAGAGAAAAGAAAGAGCGAGAAGTTTACCTGGAGATGGAGAAAGATACAAGAAAGAGGATAGGAGAGGAAGAAGAGAGGTTAGAGTTAAAGGTCAGGACTGATTGGTGGCTGATGAACTGGAAATTTAAAGCTTATATTTAAAAAATCAGATTTTAAATCTGTACACAATGTGAAAATATGGTTTTATTTTCATATTTTAAACTCATGGTGCTTAGATTCATTCACTTAATTCAACCTTTATACCAACTCAATACCGTCAATATAAAGACAGTATAAACGGTATACTGTAAGTGTAGGGGGTGGAAATCAGCCAAGATAGCTCGTGAACTACTGGGTCACAAAGAAAATCCACTGGAACTGTCAAATATTATGAGCTGGGACTCTTTCCCTCACGCGGAGCCACTTAAAGTGATCTTATGGGCCCCCAGCTGCTGAATTGCACTTTAACCGCTGACTGTTCTCATTTTTCTGTTTAGGTGATGAGGCAGTGTCACCCTGCATAATGCAGGTAACAACAAACAGCTTTTTTTTTCAAAGCAGCCATGCCCCAAACTACTGTAGTTTCTACATGGATGAGATATAAAAGAGGAATCAGCCACTGTAGGGTTGTTATGAAGGGGGAAACCACAGAGGCCAAATGTTTTTAGTGCCAGGCTGTAAATATTTTTTAGAATGCTGTAAAGCATTGAAACATTTTAACATTGGAGTCTGTAGGGATTGACTCGCTTTCAGGGGCTTGCCTCAAGCGACCAGGACAGGAACTGCAGTTTTGGGCCCTTCCATGTCGTCTGCTGCTTCATAACAATGTGGGGTTTAAATCATGTTAAGCCAATTTAAGCAGTTCTTTTCTCATTAGTGTATATGAAAGTAGTATTAACTTATTATTAAAGATTAAGAGCCTTAACTTGATTTAATTTCTTTCTTTCTGTTCTCGGTCCTCTCTGTATGTATGAAATGTACTTCAGCTTTTTCTCCATCTCTTCTCTTGGGCACAGCTCTCAGTTTGACAATAATTCACCCCTTCAGCTTTTCATCCACAAACAGGTCAGAGGAAGATCAATAATGTGTGTGGATAGGCTCTTATCTCTGTCCAAAGGAGCCCTTATCGGCCCCGCTTAAATGGTGTTTCATGAAAATTCCTTGAAACCTAATCCTCCTGGAGACCAGAGACAAAAGAAAAAAATGGCCCCCTATCAAAATATCAAGTGTGTTGATGCAAATAAGGTTCACTTATCTGCTTGCAGTTATCACAACAATAGACGCTCGGAAGAGGAAAAGAAAATACTATCACTCGAGTAAAGAACTGCACAGCTTTTTGCACTGATGAATATCCTCAAACTGTTAGTACACAGGAGTCTATCTTACAGAGTGTGCTTGACTGGAAGGCAACTGGAAGAATGTGCTGATAAGCTCTGTATTTTCCATTGCAGGTGATAATAAAGCATGCCATCCTCTGTGTACTTACAATGGATGACAGCTCCCCAATACTGCTTATACTGCTTAACAAACAATATGCACCATAATATACTGTATCTCCTTTTTACTATAGTATACTAGATAGGATGAAGGACAAAGTTCTATATGTACTGTTCATTATAGAACTTGAGCCGTAATCAAGATGAAAAGCATTTTCAGCATCTGGAAAAAACTTTCAACAGCATAACAAGACAAGATGAATAATTATTTAATAAGTGTTATTTAAGTGGTAATGGAGACGCCAAAGGCAAATCTAAAAGTTTCTCAAAATATAAAAGATCCTGAAGGAGAAAGATTTCTATTTTCTAATGTGGTGAGGTTAAATTTGTTCTACATCCAAAAAGGTCCATTAAATTATAACTTTGATCTGTAAAAATGTCTTTTTCGGTATAATAAAATGTCTTTGGGCTATAATTCAGTGTCCAGGCACGCTCACTTTTTTCCCCCATTGATATTAAATCTGGGCAGTGTTGGAAACTGCAATGAGCAGCCAGAGTCATAATCATGTAACAATCATCTAGGTGGTTTCCAAAAACCAGTAAAAAGTACTTATATTGAGCATTCGGGACCAAGTACAGTAATAACATTGGTTACATTAACACCGTGTCTAAAGCTTGTAGCTTTGTTGCTTAATTGAACACGAGGCTGATCATTACCTAAAACTGAACTTTATTTATTTTGGTGTTTCTTTGTTACCACTGTAAGAAAGGCACTGTGCTCTTAATTTTGTCTTTTACATGAATGAAAATAGTTCATATAGGTTCAGTATCAAAAGTGCTTCACAGTTTTCGATTCCAGCAGACACAAACAAAGCCGCCGCACATCGGGGAGCACTCAGAAACGCAGTGTGCTTCTTCTCACTGCAGTTTTCTCTTTACTTTGAAAGCACTTGCAAGCAGGGATTCATTTCAGAATAGCAGTCAGATAATATTACTGCCATTTTAGCCGAGTTAAGAGGGTTTCCAGAGGATCCGATTTTAATTTCAAAGTCACTGTGGCTCCGCTGGGCCTTTGTACTGTATGTCTAAACATCCCTTTACACCAATACACTGAGGCGAGTCACTCCTCAGCTGTTGACACCACAACTACAAGAACTCATGTGCGAATAATAAAGGTAGAATTTTATTTTACCTCTTATTTAGCATGTATACTTAATTATAAAAACAATAAATGGGGTTGTAAACCAAGATTGGTTATCTGAATGGAAAAAATTATCTCTGTACTCATTTTACAGATCAGTTGGGTATCTGTGAAAGGCCAAATGTAAATAAATAAATAAATGAATACATACATAATGAACACATTAATGTGTTCTTGTATCTGGCAGTCCTGATACCTGATAGATATTCAGTTTAAAGTCAACCAGTGAAAGCAAGTGCTAAAATTTGAGAAGCTAAAACTCATTTTCACTTGTCAAAATCAATGACAGACACTTTTCTGCTAATTAATGAATCTTTCATCCATTATGACTTGAGCTGAATTAAAAAAAATATGTATGTTTGCAACTAAATTTTAACTAGCTGTAATTAAAAAAACAAAACATCACCTAAAGAGATTCAAAAATAAAATCAAGTGGATGTTTGTTTATTTATTATCAAAGCTGAACACGTCTCTGAGGTTTTTAATTTTATGCATGGATAGTCTGAAACCTACCAGTCAATGATTGAAAATATTTCTATGCATTAAACTGAGCAGGATACTATGTCCATGCCACGGTATTCTTTGGCCTGTTTGTACTGCTGGCAAACTGATACACTGAATCAGATTGCAAAAATTAAAAAATTGGGGTTGTAAATATTTTTTATATACTAAAAATGGGTAATTTTAGCCGATTGCTATTCATACATTTGTGTTTATAAATTAAATTAAAGTGTTGTTAAATTCAAATGATAGGATGCTTATTTAAAACATTATTACAAGCAGGTCATTTTAGCCTGTTGCAAGGTGGTTGCCAGACAGCATGATGACGTCATAATATCTGACATGGATAAGAACTTTCCGGGCCCTACGGTGTAGCTGTGCGCCACTTTTGGTTGCTCAGCACTTGATGAGGGGGAGTTTACAAACAAAGCAAGTAGACAAATAAAAAAAACATGCCATAATTTCCTGTACATCTTCATTTCCTGCCCCCTACATGATTCATAGGTAGCTGTGACTGCTCACATTAATATACACTGAAAGGAATAATTTGACATTCTTGCTTACACACTTGCATTAGGTGAGCATATAGACACCGCTGTTGTTGGTCAGCTGCTGCCAGGAGCTGCATAGCTTATGTTAGAAACTGGAAGAAGCTGCTTGACAAGCTCCGTCCAATGAGAGTAAAACTTGCCCCCTCAACCTTAATAATCAACACCTTTTATTCCATCTGCTGAAAGGGAGAGTACGATCTTGGTGAGGGTTAGAAAGCCTTCTTTCTACTTCTTCCCCTTGTTATTCCTGGCGTTTCACTCATCCACTGTCAGTCATCCGTATCAAACCATTCCTATATGTGGAAATGCTTACTACCACAGTGCACCTCATTATATATTATGCAAATATGTGATTTAATAAGTATGAATTAATTATGATGAGCTCCTGCTGAGGGTTCCTTCCAATTCAAAGGTTTTTTTCTCCCCTGTGTTCACCGTGTGCTCGCTCAGCAAGAATCACTGACTTTCTTCACATAAGGACTTGACCTTACTATGTAAAGGGCCCTGAGATGATGTCTGTGATTTAAATAACATTTAATTGTTACTGCTTATGAATGCTAAATATGAGGTTTTAAAGTTTAAAGCGCCTCGGCTAATACTGCAGATTCAGTGATTGTAACAGATAATAAATCTGATTCATCAAATGGCCTCATTGCTGCATGTTCCTCTGCGTCTCTCTCGCTCTTGTCTCCACACAACACTTTGCCTGAAGCGTTCTGTGATGAGGAAGCTTTGAAACTGTCTCATTTGGGGATAGTTCTTAAATCCTTTGTCTTAATCTGCAGATCATTCCTTTATCTGATCATTCGTGTCTGGATCAGATTTATTTGTATGCAAACCAGAGATGGTTTCTGCTCCGTTTCGGTGTGGAAGTTAAGTGCTTCTGCGCACTTTGATATAACTCCTTGCAGAAAATGTAGTTTTTCAGGTTATTGTTCTGGTGTTTCTGCGTGATTAGACGGCATAATGGCTCCGTGCAGAGTGGCGTGGAGATAGCTCATATGACATGCAGCACATTTTATGGGTCGGATTTAATCGTCTATTAAACTCGTCTCCCTCTTTTGTCTCTCTTTCTGATTATCTGAAACTGCTACTGCAGTCTTTGCATAAATATTGAATTATTCTATTTCTATCTATGTTATGACCAGCAAGTAGTAGTTTAGTCGGTAACTGTTGTAGTTCTGTTGGTTCTGAAGCAGTTGTAGAAGCATGCTGTTGTGCTGTTAGCATCTGTGTGGTGTGAAATTGTAATTGGGATGGCAGTAGTGCTAGTAATAGTAGTGTGAGAAGCTGTACTGGCAATAGCAGCATTCAGTGTGCAGCAGCAGTGAAGTGGCCGTGGTACTAATGCACCAGGGTGGACTGTGGTTTGGAATATGGTTTGCAGATAGAGTGGACAAGTTTCGATTTTTCCCTTTTTAGTATTCTATTTCCTTTCTATCCAGTAATAAGAGAGATATAACAGAGCTAAAGATGATTATATCATAGTCAGGAATAACAATGGCAAGTTTCTGTTATGGGGGCTTAAAATCTTAGTTTTGCTGCTTTGGGAAAAATAGTATTGTGTTTGATTTTTGCTATAAAAAGCTCCCATTTTT
The DNA here is from genome assembly GCA_015106715.1 of Bujurquina vittata. Lineage (NCBI taxonomy): Eukaryota > Metazoa > Chordata > Actinopteri > Cichliformes > Cichlidae > Bujurquina > Bujurquina vittata. The sequence continues at coordinate 14,175 of VUQK01043005.1, forward strand.
ATGTTATATTTTGTAATTTGTTACAGTTTCCATTAGCTGTTATTTCCAGGATCTACCGAAAGATGTGCAATGCAGTGAAGGTGATTTTTAGATGCTTCTTTTGAGAAGCCACTTAATATTTTAACGTTTTATATTATGGGTATTTTATATTGTATGTTGTTGTGACAAGACAATCAGAGTTACTGTTTTACTTAATTCTTGAAGGAACCTCCTTATTCTTCTGTCTGGAACCTGTTTAAGGGAACAGACAGAAGAACAGTTGTCATCATAAAATGGTTTGTGTATCCATAACACAAAATCTCCTGCATGTTTTTGCACACTCCCTTATATTAAAAGGCTATTTGCAGCAAACTTGTGAAAAATTAAAGACATGTTGTTCTGGCTTCAGCTTTGGTCGTGGGGTCAGATATTTATGTAGGATTTGGCCCTCAGGGAAATATTTAGATGTAAGAAATATCACTGGTCTATGGTCACAGCATAAAAGAACCCACATGCACTCGGCACCATTCAGCTTCTGGATCGACTGAATCAGCTGCAGTCTCCCTCTTCTGTCAGACCTTCCCCTACATCATGTATGTCAAATCATTAAACTGGGATTTTTCTTTCATCTGTGAACTTTGTGTCATTTTTCTATCACATTTTTGTATCTCAGTGGATTCTGCAGAGGATTCAGCACACGAGATTAAAATAATATGTGCAAAGCAGTTGTGAGCAGTTTCCGGCTGTTGATGTAAAATTTAAAATGTGCCAGACGGTTTCCTCACACCCAACATTTCAAGTAAGAAAATATTGTTCACACAAAGGGCATATCTGGGTCTTATGTGAGAGCCAAGCAACCAGAGTACTCTGGCCCCCTCATGTGGCTACATTCAATATTATGTATCTCTTGCTCACAAGATTAAAGAGTCTGCCCTGTGGCTCTCACCATAATATTCCAAATATTATGCTTTGAACTTTATAAAGCCTTGTGTTGCAGTATGTCTTCTTGAATTAATCCAGTGCGGCGACTGCTCCCCTCTTACAGCTTACAACTCTGTAGTTTATCTCTTTGAATCCAGAAAGCAGGATTACAAGGCAATTAAAAGTTAGAAGCATCAGTGATGGGATTTTGTTTTAGATGAGAACAGCAGGGTAGCAGTGTTAATAGACTTGTTTTACTTCATGCAATTATAAATCCAATAAGTCAGTGAACCATTGAGGACATACCAAGTTGTGCAATTTACATGATGTCCCATTTATTTAATATAGGTTACTGGTAGGTCCTAATTTTTTGCCACTTAATAGTACTGTCATTATGCGAGTGAAAACAGGTCCTACAAAGAAGCCCACACATGAAACTACGTAAAAACACTTTATGCGTTTGGAAGAGGTTCAGTATAATTGCATGAATTAAATGTCTGGGTACTCTGGCTATTTCTGTCTCTTAAAAAATGCACTTCTTGTGTGCCGCAGAACTTTGGACATAAAAGCTAATTTAATGACCACTTCTACCCTCACTTTCTGGCATTTTCTCTGTAATGCATACGATTTAATACTGTGCAAAGATTAAAAAGAAACTCTTTTCCAGATTTTCTACTTTGGGATTTTATGATATAAACATAAAGGTGGTGCTTTGTTGCGGGAACATGTGGTTGTTATGACAGTGTGGTACCAGTTGTGAATGTAATGTGTCTGCTAGAAAGGCTGACAAGGCAAAATATTCAACTATTTTTGACAATGACTCTCAAACTCGATGTGGTGGGGTGGAGTGAGGAGGATCTTAACCCCTTTTGATAATAAACTATAAAACAAATCTAACTAAACAATCACTATTTTAAGTTTTAAAAAAGAGAGAGAACACTGTTATCCAAGTAATGTGAAGATTTGCTGCTTTTCTTTGTGGGCCTGTCTTCTAACAGTATATATAATGCTCTTGGTGTCAAAGATATCTTTGAAATCTTTAAGGTCATCTCAGGAACATAAATCTGTCTTTGAGCACACACCCTACCCCACCTACCTTCTGTTTGTAAGGGACAACCAATCGGAATAAAGTTGGCTTAAAGAGAGAGGAGCTAAAACTTAAGACTTAAGCTCAATTTTCTGACACTAAGTGAATTCATCAATAATATTTTAAAATTATATTTTAATATTTGAAAAATATCATAAATTGCATCTAGGGATTGATATAACAAAGGTTCTGCCCACAGATTTAATTGAATTCTTGTCATCTACTGATCTGTTACAGCTAAAGATGCAACCCAAAAAATCTGTCCATCATGGGTTTTTTTTTTTTTCTGATTTGATTGTGAATATTCTGAGCAGAACTGGGGAACCAAATCCATATCTGTGCCACTTGCATGCAGCGTACTGGTGCAGTCGCTTTGTCTTCCATGCTGTGTTGTGCTTACAAAATAAGTTATGCCTCCAAGATGTGCAGTGAGTCCTATGAGCATTGATGTAATTGTGCCACACTTAACATCTGGAGTAGGAAAGATCGCAGAGCACTGTAATTTCTTTACTTATTTACTGTGCATGTGTATATATATTAAATGAATGGTACCCAGTGCAGTCCTGATCACGTAACAGAACCTGTAAGGATTCTTGTTTAAGGTGTTTGAATGATATTATTTATCTAACGTCAGTCAGAGATGTGCTTCTTATCTTTTCCTTTTAATTAGCACCCCTGTCAAGATGTTAATTATATCCTTACTGCTGAAAAAACCAACACAGTGTAATTTCAGTAGAGGAAAGGATAATACAGTAAAAACAAATGGCCATTATCTGAAGAGCTTTTCATCACATTATTCACAATAAAATAGCCCACACCATTTTTAGATTGACCATCCGCTTTCAAAACCTGCCTGTAAATGTTGTGTTCAGCCACAATAGCTCTGTCAACATGAAGTCTTTCAGCATTAACCTCGGTTACTCTGACAAAGACTTTTTCTAAAGAAAACACTGTTAGCCGAACAGCCTCTTCTCTGCTCCAGCACTGTAAGCATTCCACTTTGCAAAGATAATATTTGTTCCTCCAAAAAGTGAGGTCATTTGTAAGAGCAGAGTCGATCTGCAACCAATCATACCAAACTTTTCACAACATTCATCACCATATTCATTTTTCATGGCTCCTGCTAAAGTGATCCATCAGCACACAGATCTGTTTTACCCAGCGTTGTTATTTCAGTTGATTACTAAATCAAGACCTCCTTCACTCGGCCGAGCTCGCGTTCTGCGGTGCTGATGGCCAACACATCGTTCGAATATGGGCAGGTTCATCTGCAGTCTGATTAGTGCCAAGAGCCGAAGTAGTGTTTTAACAAAGTAAAAACAGATACACCCGGTTATAATACACTGGATAAGATTTGGTTTGTTATTTGTAGGCTTGCTGTATTAAAAGCTCAGAAGTAGCTCCTTGGTTTGGTTTCAACAATTCAGTTATTTGTTCAGTTGCGAGCAGTTCGATGATGGAGAGGGACATTAGGCTCACGTATGCCTGTGCAAAGAGTATAGCGCTATAGCCAACAGTCTGTTAGCTTATCTAAGTACAAAGACTGGAAACAGATGGAAACAGCTGCCTGGCTCTGTCTGTAGGTAACAAAATAACCTTCAAGTCCAGGTTTAAAGTTTTTCCAATCCACACTTTCAGTCAAACAAGCAGCTGCTCATAGTGTATTTGTGGCGCTGTGTGTATCTTCAGCACAAACCAATTAACTTAATAGGTTCATTACTTACTGAATTAAAATCTCAAGGATACAGATCACTAAATTAGCAAACGGCAAAAACTACTGCAAAATTAAAACCATAAAAACCACATTCTATTACATGTAGATTACATTACACTATATTGATCCTGCCAGCATCGTTAGTTAATTAACACTTCATGCCTTGTTTGCTTACGTTTGAATTTACAGCTCTTACATGTTGTGTGAGAGCAGTAGGGATGCCCTGATCCAGCTTTCTCCACACATCCAGTCTGTTACAGATGCCTTGGCTTAAAGCGGTGGTTCCCAAAGTCAAGAGTGCTGCGGCCCACTTAAACCCTTAAAATTGCTAATACGACCCATTCACATGTAAAGTACTAATGCCAGTATGTGGCCCACTCGCCACTGGGACACAAACTTCAATACAAGAGCAGTACATTTAGGTCAGAGTAATGAGTAATATCACAAACTAATTGACTTACATAAAATACATACATAAAATACATAAAAAATATAAATTTACTCAATTGGTATTTATTACTAAGATAAGAAATGACAGCAGGACAAATATCTATTCACATTATTTAGCTCAGGCAGCATGGTAGTTACACGGTAGGCACAGTAGTTAGTACTGTTGCCTCACAGCAAGAAGGTCCTGGGTTCAAATCCACCATCTGGCCGGGGCCTTTCTGTGTGGACTTTGCATGTTCTCCTCGTGTCTTCCTGGATTCTCAGTGGATACTCCAGCTTCCTCCCACAGTCCAAAGATATGTTAGTGGAGTTAGGTTAATCGATGATTCTACCTTGCCCAGAGGTGTGCGTGTGAATGGCTTTCTGTCTGTCTGTGTTAGCCTTGTGACAGACTGGCAACCTGTTCAGGGCGTACCCTTCCTCTCACCCTATGGTAGCTGGGATAGGCTCCAAGCTGATCTGGAGGTGGCAGAGTTGAACATTTTAAAATTTTCTTTGGAAGTGATCAGAACGCACAGGATTCAAAATGAATATATTAGAGGGTAGAACTCAGGTTGGAGTCTGTTATGGAGACAGAGTTAGAGACTTAGATGGTTTGGACGTTGGCAACCCCTGAAGGTAGCAGCCGAAAGAAAAAGTCTGAAACCTTGATTATCTGTTGCAGACATGGACAGTTTGAGATGCCTCAGCCGAGTGCTCGTTCGTGTTATACTTCTTTGAAGTGCACCTCCTGGGGCACATATGGTGCATTTTAATGTATTTTCTCTGCAGACAAGTTCATGCAGTCACAAAAACACAGGCAGGCACCTTCATGCTCGCTGTCTGACAAAATTATGTCACTCAGACCATAGCGGACCTGTGGACCTGGCAAGTACAATCAAGGCTTGAGTGCGCCTCTTTTTACTCACTCACACTCACACACTTGCACACTCACACTCACAAACAAATAATGTTAATCGATTTGGCAACAACACGTGACGTAAAAGCTTCCCATCAAGTGTTATGGACAGTGAGAGCAAGCATGCTGACGAGAGAAAAAGTACTTTTGAAGCTTTTCAGCTGCATCAAATCACTTCACTCTGGTTTGTCCTTACATTATAAACTATTGTAAATATACAGTTGTGGAATGGATTAAGTAGGCTAACATTAAGCTCCTGTAATGCTCTGATCTCAATCTTACCGAAAATTTCCGGACTACTCTTAAAAGCTGAGTTTGTCCCAGCAAGCCAGTCAATTTAAATGAACTCTATCAATTATGCTAAGAAGGGTGGTCAAATATCCAGACAGAATTATGCCAGAAGAGTGTTGATGGCTACCAAAAGTGTCTGGTTGAGGTGCAGCTTGGTAAGGGAACTTTAACCAATAGTTAGTGGGGTTGTACGCATATATCAGAGCCTGTGGATTAGAGAAAATCCTAAATCAATTCCAGTTTGTGCACCCAATTCTTGTTTTATAAAGTCATTAAAGATGTATGCCATGCAATCGAAGAAATCCTAAAAAAACAAACAAAACCTCAAATTACCATGATATTTATGCCCCTGATGAGTGTATGTAAACTTGTGTTGTTGTCAGGCTGCAGAATAAAATTTTGACCAATCTCAATTAGTCTCCCTGGTAGTATAGTGTTATGGCTAAAAATCAAACATAATTACACAGTTTGGCAAAAACAAAATGATCTAGACTTAACAAAGAGAGAAGACAGGGTTGGTCCTCTTGTCCTCAGAGTGACACAGGGCCTCACAAAATACTGATGATGATTCATAGATGCATGTTTAGAAACCGCCTGGGCTGGGACGTATATGAAGAGGGGATTAGGCCACTTAGTACCTCGCTTCTTCTTCTGTGTGAAAGGTTTCACACGTTCAACACCAACGCGTAACACCTCTGGATTAAAAGCTTTGGCTCCTGCATCTTCATCTGTTATTGCTGTGCGGCTGTAGGCATGTTAGTGCGCCTCCCTCCTCCAGCGGCAGCGCAGCTGTGTGTGGTATTCAGTGGGTGGTACTCACTGTTCAGCTCCTAAATTCATGGATCAAGTGCAGTGACTCCTGTCCACTGCGGTAGGTTACGATATAGTCACCCTTCCCAGCTTTAACATCTCTGCAGTAGTCAGCACCCAGCTGCTGTGAACATCTGCTCTCGCTGTTTCAGGGTTGCTTAACACGAGACCTGCTCTCTTAATGCTAAATTAACTCGCCGCCTCCTCCTCCTCCTCCAGGAATCCACAGAGGAATCTGACACGCTCTTGTGTTTCTGTTTGTGTTGTTATCACCGTGCTGCTTTTACAAGTCTGAGGTTCAAAATGAGTCACCATACCTTTGGGCTGAATATATCATCTAGTGGCATTTTGCAATTTTTACCCTTCTGTAAAAACCTGTTGGGCTGTTGGTCTTTCTCTCCTATCAGCATTGTTAAAAAGCAAAGTTCAACATTTTCTCTGTCAGATTTTCATTAATTTTTCAGGTCAGCAGTTTTGATTTTGATACTTTGTTGTTTTAATTACAATATGCCCTCCCTTTGGGGTTAAATACTGTAGTTATGTATCTGTGAAGGCAACACACACATTCTGCACAAAACAAATATTGTTGATAAATTATTTAAAGGATATAAAGTGGAAAGAGATACTTATAAACTGATTTAGTCTACTTATTGTGTTTTATCTAATGAGTTCATTAAACCAAGACATAAGGAATACAAGGTAATATAAATATAAAAGGGGATTTAAAGTCATTTCCTAATATAAAAAATTAAGAAAATGGTTAAAATGATTAAACTGAAGCAAATACAAATGTTTAAAATGAAATGAAAACTCTGGCAATACACAAATAAGATATCAAGATAATAAAAATAAAGCACACACTGTGCTAGAGCTGTAATTATACTGCAAACAATAAAACACGAAATAAAACATACTCCAGTTAACTTCAGTTGTACATCAAAACATGTTTTTCACTGCATATCAATAATACTTTGAAGAGACGGGCGAACACCTCAAGCAACAGAGGAATTTCAAAGGAGGGGTTTCAAAAGTTGTTTTAAGGGCATCCCTTCCACTCTAAGAAGGTCTTTCTTTCAAGTCGTGAGAAAGCCATTTATCATAAACACAAAACTGGCTGCAGGTAAAATATTTTGTGGGAGTGACGACTGAGAATCAGCAAGCTGAAGCTTTTTCTCTTTCTTTTATCTTTTGCTCGAGTTTCACAGCTGCGCCGAAATTGAAAGTAAAAATACGGGTTAAGATTAGGTTACATCTGAGGCTAAACTGTGACCCAGGCACTGTACATCATCCAACCAACAGAGCAGCCACTTTGCACAATTCATGACCTTGTTTCTAGTCGTGCACTTCAGAAAAACAAAAAAGCAAAACGCTGTCCGGGCAAAGCATCACAACGTGTCCGAGTGCTCAAGTGACGCTGAGGTGAAACGTTTCCATCGACACAGCTGGGGCTTAATGTGACTTTGGAAGATCACATACAGTCGGCAACGGCATTCTTCGCGTCGCCCTTTTATCTGTGTGGGCCGAGCTGTAATGCAGGACCAGTAAATCACAGCTTGGTCTTTGTCTGTGTGTAGACAGAGCAGTCCGCTGAGCCCACAGCCGCCATAGCTGCCTACTTAAATACCTTATTTATGCTCTCTGCCTCACTGCACACTTTTCCCAACACGGCTCATTAATCTGAAGAAGAACTGGAAGAAGCAGGCTCATAGGGGCACATTATATCTCACAGCACCTATCATTGCTGGAATATGGAAAGGAAAGTTCATAATCTTTTAAGCACAGTCATTTATTTCTTCCTCGTGTTACCATTTTACTCATTGATTTCAGTCACTGAGGCGTTGGTTCACATCTTAGCCGGGTTGCTTAAATGAAACAAACTCAGTTGCAATAACAGAGGATGACGAAGGAGCTCAGGCATTTGAAAAAAAATAAGTGAGCAATAAAAAAAAAATGCAGTGTTCGCCCACTATGGTTCCCACTCTGCTTTATTTATTTTCAGCCTGATTGTCTTTCGGCACCGTCTTTTACGGCTCTCCCAGCTTGTGTCTTTATGGAACCATAGGAAAATACACTACGTCTCGCTTAATCATCAGTCAGCCAGTGGAGAGGAGCCATTTCGTCTGTGTGGTCCTCGCTGCGCAGTCTAAAAAACTCCACCGACGCCGCTGGAATACAGTCATCTCTTTGGCCGTCACACTTGAGTGATGCTCTCCTCGTCACAGTGCCGCCGCACATCATAGGTCTGGCTCTGGACTTGGACTCGAGTTGCGAAGGCATCCTCGAGGTTTGTGTGTCAGTTGTGAAGGGTTTGCGAGGTTAACTACGGGGTCACCAACATCGTCATCATAAAGCGTCAGTCAAAGCACCTGAATGGAAACTTTGGGACTCTACAAAGTAGAAACATCTGTTTGTGTCTGTTGGGTTTTTGTAGATTTATTGGTCAAAACATGTGCAGGTGTGTTTTAGCTGTCTTCACAATACAAGTGGAGGAGTTGCGGTACACATGCCTTGCATGCTGCACACACACACACACACACATTTGGAACATATACGTATTCTGCATGCCAAAAGGTCAACATTTATCAAACCAGCTACATCCTGAGGGCAGCAAACCTGCGTTCACCTGCACGTACACCCCCTAACAAATCAGCCAGTTTAGGAGGTGTTAATACGGGTCCCGTATCTAATGATAGAGTTTTGTTTTCTAACAATGTGACGTGTGTAAAGATTGAGAGGGTGCCAGTTTCTTAATGGAATACCTTTTAAAATATGATTCCCAGTGTGGTGAAAGAAGTGCTTGGTTTGTTTATGATTCTTAGCCGCTGACCATTGTCACCTGGATCTCTTGATTACTTTGTTTTGCTTTGCATGAAAAATAAATTGTACCTTAATCTCTCTTGGTCGCATGGAAAGGGCCATGCCTTAAAGTGATGTTGAGGTCCAAGTTCTGGGGAGGTCAATCCATAACTGATAATGTTCCATTGTGCTTTTACTGCACTGGTGGTGCAGTAATCTGATGGTACTTTTCTGCATTCACAATTCTATTAATTTTGACAAGATCCCCAACATGCACAAACCACGACAGAGCCTAAACCATGTTTTATAGACCCTCACTGTGGCCTAACAAGCAAACCAATATCTAAAGAAAAACTACGGCTTTCAGAAACCACTGCTCAAAACAATTTTAAAAATATTACAAGAAAGTCTTGCTCCATGAATGCAAAATATAAAGAAATGAAGGGTTAAAGTCTCAGTTCTCAACCACAGTACTGCATTTCTGAACAAAAAAAAAAATTGATACAACTAATGGGTGGCTGTTTTGTTTGTTTTTTTTCACACATTTGGTCTTTCTGAATGAAAAAGTCTGGCATAGCTGCTGTTTTCTCAGTATGTGTATTTGCATGCTGAAGTAAAAGTATCTTTTCTATATTGAATTTTGTATGTGTTAGAGATAAAAATTGGTAACAGTCCTAACAGTTGGTAACTGTTGCTTGCACAGCATTTTATATTTCTCTTAATAATAGCACACTGCATGGAGTACATTAATAATACAATAATACATAAACAGAGAAAATAGGTCAGAGGAGACAAAGTGGGACAGGCTTATATCTCTGTCTGTGTGGCGTAGGCCTGATTGTGCAGAGATGCAGCAAACAGTGTGTAACTGGGAACCAGCATTGGCGCTCTGGAGCAGCCCGAGAGCAGCTGAACACATAAAAACCCTCCTGAAGATCTCCAAAACAATGACATTCCCCTCGGCGAGTGTTTAGTCTTTCTCCTCAGCCGCCCAAACTTATCTGTTCGCTCACATCATTTGACCCAAAAGCAGAGGAGCACATCTGGGTGGAGGGTGCGGAATGGTTGACTGAGCTGTAACACGGCTAGCACGGGAACCAGGCCAAGAATTACTGCATCTGATCACGAAACTTTACACTTACAGTAAAAAGGCAGGTCATCGGGGTTTCTGCGTGTTTTAGCTCATTTACTAGAAATTGCATAAACATATATTTTTTTCTGACTGTTTTCCAAAGTATTTCAGACTTTGGGATTTTATTTAGTGTTTCTTCTATTTTTCATGGAGCTATTAGCCTCTATTTATTTCTGTGTTTTTAATATCAGTGTGCAATCTTGTTTAAAACCCATAATCTACCATTTACAACTGAGCTTTTGCACCTTCTTTGGCTTGTAAATGAATCAGTTTCTACTGCGGCCCCTGTTATAGCCTCATTGTGGGATATACTGTAAGTTTAGAGCAACCAAAGGGATTTTTTTCCCCTGCAGCTGTTTAATTTAAGTATTCTTGGATGAAAGTATTTCACAAGCGGAAAAGAAGGAAAAATAAAATAAAAATCTATAAAATATACTCATATAAAATCAATATTTTCCTATTCCTTTAATCTGCTGGTGACCCCTCACATTTTCCTTTGGAGCCCTTAAAGAGGACTCATTATGCTCTTTTTTTTTTAGCTCCATACAGTATTTTTTATTCTTGGACTCTAAAGCAGCTTTGGATGATTCATGATTCAAAATCATTCTCATTCGCCTTATCCTGTCCCTTGTTGCCCTCCCTCAGTTCTGCCGTGTGAAAGAAGCTGCGGTAGCGCTCCTTATCCATTTAAGCCAGCTTTCTTCAGATTTGCTGCCACTCATGTGTGCCTCACATGACCTTATGAAGACATCTGCTGTCACGAACCAAAAAAAAAAGTGTTTTTCATAGTGCCCTGTGACAGACTGGTGACCCTGCCTCTGGTCCTATGACAGCTGGGATAGGCTCCATCCCCCCTGCGACCCTGAAAAGGACAAGCAGTAGAAGATGGATGGATATTTTTCATAGTTATGTAGTATCAATTCACAACAGAAGTCCTCTCAAGGCTTGTTATGCCATAGGTAAAGCTCCTCAACATTACTGATAGGATCCCCAATCCTGTGACAGCGGGGGAGAAAAAAAGAAACGCTCTGTGCAATTAAACGCACATTTGATTTGTCATCTTCATGCGTCCTTGGTCATTACTTGATATGGTTTGACTGACTGAAGAATTGCATGGATTGTGCTCTGATGTCAGAGTTATCCGATGTAGTGTGTAGCAGTTGTACAAATAATAATGTTTTCCCATTAACACTTAAATCAACACCCCCAATATATGACACAGGCTTTCTGCTGTGTATTTGAAGCACATGAAGGGTTATTGAGTACTGAAGACTGATTTTATTTCAGCATTTTCATGAGAGACCTGGGTGTAATCTTGAAACCCTGAAACGTGTTGCTGCGTTGGACGTCAGATCCAGACTTGAGTTTGAAATTTAACAGCTCTAAGGACCCAAATACCCAAAAGCCCGACTGCACAGAGTGGCTCATAAGTGCAACATTATGCTTGTTTACATCACCTCACATGGTTTATATGCCCTGCCACTTTGACAGGACCACTATGGTGGGTTGTAAGTGTTTGTGTATGGAACAGGGGCCATGTTTATGTGTGCGCTGTAACGTGCAGTATGTGTGTTTTCACTAGGACACTGTCGTATATATGTGTATATGCTGCATGTATCCACTCAGGTCAAGTGTGTGTTTCCTTGAGTACTTTTGCGTAAAACACACTTTTATGTATGCATGTGTTTGTGGTATACTATGAATCCCTTGTGTTTTGTTTAACACACACACAAAAAGTTAAGAGCTAAAAGGCGTCCAGGTGGCTGTGACGGCAGCGTCTTCAGTTCATCTTGGCCGATGCTGCATCACTACTCCCTGGTTCTCTCCACTCATCTCCTGGTTTCAATTGGACTTGCAAACCTATAGAGATAGAAAGGAAAGCTACTTTCGGCTGCTCCCTCATTCACAAGGGGCTGCCTCAGCGGTTAGCTCTGCATATTTTATTTGACATATTTTTATACCAGATGCCCTCCCTGACACAACCCTCAGTGGATGTGTGCCTCCTCCAGTGCTGGAATCAGGACTTTTTGCTTGTTAGATGGTTTAAACCACTGCGCTATGGAGCCACTAAATATAAATGGATAGAAAACACACTTTAACTGTGCACACAGATATTTTGCTCAAGAATGGGTTGGGACCATAAACAGAGGTAAAAGACAGTTGACATTGGACTGGGAAAGAAAAATGACCTTAAATGACCACTTAACTTCATTAGTTATACATAGGTGATTATAATTAGGGCTGTACACAAATAACTAACCCAATTTTGTTGCTAGATTTAGCCACTTTTCATAGCGCTCTTGTTTGTTTGTTTGTTTTTGTTTGGGGTTTTTGTTTATTTGTTTTTTAGGCACAGCAAAAATCAAAGACTTAAAAAAAAGAGTTTCTCATTTTACTTTAATTTATTTAAGAAGGGGCCATGTACAATATAAACATAAATGTTACCATTTGATGCATTGTACCAGAGTTAGCTTAAAGCTAATACATTTTCTTCTGTTTGGTTCAATTGATGATGATTTGTGTTCCTTTTTTATGTTTTCTCTAAGATGAAGTCCAGGTTTATAGTGGTTATGTATGAGCTGGGACAATTATATATGTGCACATGTGCATATGCTTCTGTAGTTACACAATGCTGTGACTTTTCCATAAGATGAAAAGGGCGAGGTATCACTGGCTCCATTGTTCCTCTTTGAGAGAGATTGTGCTGTTATAGGATTATGAAGCCCAAAATCATTGGAAAAGTGTATGGTGCAGGACTCGCCACCCTAATAATCAAGCGAATGTCATTGTCTCACATTTTAATATTGTTAAATTTAACCCAAACCAAGCTCTTTCACGGACCAAGGAGTCTTTGTGGCTAACCCCAACAGCAAGTGAAAGTTGACACTTGCTGTCTGCACCTCCAGTCAAAAGCCAGATTTGTTTGTTGGGTGTATTTGCCCCCTCACCTTCTAAAACCGATTTTATAGCTAAAGCTGAAACCATATGTAGCTTCAGAAATACTTACATGGGTAATTTCAGTCAGTAGGAACAACTGCCCGATACAATGATTTAGTTAAAGGACTTTGGCCCTAATTCAGGTTCCCCCTGTGCCCATCTTGTCTTTGCAGTCTCTGTAGTTTGGAGGCATTGCATTGATGGGAAAAGACAGTTGTTGTTTCTTGCTGGAAAGCCTGGCGTCCCCCTGCCTCTTCCATACATCCTGGAGCCTTTCCAGGAGGCTGTTTATGTGTTGAGTGCAGCACTCCGTGGAGCTTAGGGCCTAATGGAGTGTGAGAGGGAGACCTGGGCTTCTTCAGCTTGTGTTCAGCTGTACAAACATGCTGCCACTCCTCCACACTCGCTCTCGCTTTCTCTGCCTAAAACATTATTTCACCTTTACCTCTGCCTGCCTGTCTGCCTGCCTGCCTGTCTGCCTGCCTGCCTGTCTGCCTGTCTGCCTGTCTGTCTGCCTGTCTGCCTCTCTGTCTGCCTGTCTGTCTGCCTGCCTGCCTGCCTGCCTGCCTGTCTGTC
>VUQK01043005.1:72101-83113 GCA_015106715.1 Bujurquina vittata
TAATTCCGGGAGTGTGACTTATAGCATAAAATGGTAAAAAGATCAGCCATGACCGAAAGGAACTTCAATTTACAAAGAAAAAGCTTGCAACACATAAGTAGAAAAAAAAAAAAAAAAGTAGTAAAAGATTATTACTTGTCTGGGGAGAAAGCCACCTTTCACCCTGTGACAGGTAGGATATGCTCCACAACCCGAAGCTGGATAAACAGTTAAGAAAAAAAGTCATTAAAATAGTTGCAGTAATTAATTTTCTGTCAGCTGAGAGAACTGTCAATCATTGCAGCTCAAGTTAAGCTGTTATTGGAATCACCATTTACTGTAGATCAACACTCATTATTTAACTACGATGCTTGAATGACAGTGTAACAGAGATGAGGAAATGACCCAAAAAAATTCAAAAGGTGGACGTGAAAAGTGAAATCACAGGCACAGAGGGGGGCTGCTGCTGTCTGTAGGCAGCATGAGAGGGAGTCAATGAGGAGGCGCCCAGATGCCAGATGGGTCTGTTCGGGGATGGTTTATGGATTAAGGGCTGAGCAGAAAAAGGGCAAACAGAGGAGGATCGGTTTCAGCGTTTCTTTCCAACCTGCCAAAATTCCCTCATGGACGTCCTGACAAAAACTGGAGCTGCTGATTCCTTCAGGCGCTCAGCCAGAAGTGGTATGAAGAGAGTGCACCTCTAAGTCCCGCAGTAAATCCCACGGATCCGTGCGGAGCCACTGAGAGACACCTGCAGGATATATGATACTGTATATTTCACCTCAGCCTTTGAGCTCAGGTACATCGCCATCACGGCGCATTAGCTTGGCTTTAACTCAGAGAAAGACTTTATCATCACTTTCTGTGATGTTCTGCGCAAACTCCTACATAAGATTGTGTAAATAAACCAAAGAAAACACTGAAATACCCTTTCAAGTGTGTCAGTGTCATGTGTCATTTTTATAATTAATTACATGATCAAAAACAAGTGCATTTATTTATTTTGGAGCTGGAGAGCGATACAGTGGAGAGGTGGTTAGCACTGCTGCCTCACGGCAAGAAGGTCCTGGGTTCAAATCCATCATCTGACCGGGGAGTTTGCATGTTCTCTCAGGGTTCTCTCAGGATACTCTGGCTTCCTCCCACAGTCCAAAGACATGCAGTTAGTGGGGTCAGACTAACTGAGGACTCTAAATTTCTCATAGGTGTGAATGTGAGTGCAAATGTCACTCTGCGTCAGCCCTACAACAGAGTGGCAACCTGTCCAGGGTGCACCCTGCTATTCACCCTATGGCACCTGGGACTGGCCCCACCCCCACCACACCCAGCTCCCCAACCCTGAATCAGTAAGTGGAAGAAAATGGATGGATGGAAAATTTGGTATGTAATTTGTTCATAGATTCATTTTAAGTGGATTTGAATTTTTTTATTCGTAAAGCTGTAGACTGTTTAGTATTAGTTACTTAAATTTTATATCTTAAAAGAAGACAAAGACTTTTTCCTTTGTATTCTGCACAATGCAAGCAGTTTGCACAAGGGCGATGATAATTTGCTCACTTTTTGTTTTTACTTATTTCAAAAGGACACAGTGTGGAAAGCCATATTTCTGCACACTTCTGCTCCTCAGAACTTTTGAAGGTCAATTTCAGGTGATGTTCATATTATCCTGTTAAGCAATTATGACAAAATGTTGCAACCTACTTCTTTTGGTGCATCTGCGTTCAAAGTAAACTGGCTTAGTTTCCTTCACTTTTAGCTAGCGACTTCCCACTTTCCCGAAATGCCCTTTCAGCAGCCTTTAAGGCAGAGTGTGAACATGTTGCATCGAGCAGTGAGTTATGCATGTAGGAGCAGGGAGTGATGGTGATATTGTTAGCACCATGTCAGAGGTCAGGGGTCCGCAAGGTGGGTGGTGGTTAAGCGGAGGGATTGAGATAACGCCCAGAAGCTGGTGAAACAAATCTGAGATAACTACCAAAGATCATATTTAATAACTCCCTGCAATTTATTTTTAGATTATCAGTTTTGATGAGTGAAATTCTAGTGTTTTATTCATCTGTAACAGGTATCTGTATCTGCGCTTTGTGCCCATACAGTTCATATATGCTGCCTAATGTTAGCCGATAGCTTTGTAGTCCACTGTCTCATCAATTCTGGCTCTAAAAAAATCAACATGGCAGCAGCCAAAATGCTAATATTGTAGCTTTGTCTGCATAATTTAACTGAATCTGTTTGGAAAATGGTGGCCACGTGCATCTTCTTTGTTTACACTGACAGTAGAGATGTTTTAATTTTAAGATTGCTTTTAGATCGAGTTGTAAAACTGTAACGCTCTTGTAGTAAATTAGTGTCATTTTCACCTGAGGGGTGTGATATGTGCAGAAACTGTACTCGCCTTCATTTAAAAGGCCCATCACTCAGCAGTCCCGTTATGAAGGAGCTCACATGATATTGATGAGAAGGGCGCAGCGACCTTTGTTATTCTGACTTCATTGTGTTTCTCTCTTCGGTGAAACTCTGAGTGTGAGTGTAGAACCCTATCCTCCACTCTATGAATAGCAGGGCAGCAGAAGGGGATAACAATAGCAGAGGGTTTGGGTGTTCCCTGTATCACACACTCTTGGGAGTCAAACCTCTGGTTCATCCCAAGTCCCTCATCAAATATTAAACCTGCTGTCAGTCACCAGCGGCAGCCCAGCCACGCCTGGACGGGTAACACTTTTCACAGCTGGTGGGTTGCTGCTGCTGGATCGGTCGATGGCAAAGTCTATAAACTCTGTGGTGGTTGATGGTGTCACAACTGTAAATACATCATATGAGAAAAAGCCAGTGGGACTCACAAAGTTCTCCAGATATTTTGTAAACCACAAAAAAAAATGAGATGAGGATTTCTTGTCAGCAAAACATGATCTAAAATCCAGGTGGCATTTGTAGAAAGTAGAAATTATTGTGGCTTTTTGGTGTAAAATCTTTTTTTTTTTCTTTTTTCTTATTGTGTGATTTAATTTCCCATTTCATTCTTTTTTGCACTTTCCATTGTCCGTCACATTTGGTGCATTTTCATAAGTGTAAAGATAAGTAATGTGAGGATGGTTTCTCTGATGACCAAGATCTTTGGTTTGAATCTACTTGTGAACTCTGTGTCTCTTTATTTCTTGTCACTGTTCGGCGCTCACTGTTTATAATAAGGTTCGGAAAAATTATAAAGTAGTAGTAGTACACTATATTCCCAAAAGTATTTACTCACCCATCCAAATCATTGAATTCAGGTTGTCCAGTCACTTCCATGGCCACAGGTGTATTTAGCCAAGCACCTAGGCATGCAGACTGCTTCTACAAACATTTTTGAAAGACTGGATCTTTCTCAGGAGATCAGTTAATTCCAGCATGATACCATGATAGGATGCTACCTGTGCAACAAGTGCAGATGTGAAATTTCTTCGCTACTCAACTGTTTGTGGTATTATAACAAAGTGGAAGCAATTAGGAATGAAAGCAACTCAGCCAGGAATCGGTAGGCCACGTAAAATCAGAGCGCGGGGTCAGCAAACACTCAGGCGGATAGTGCGCAGAAGTCGCCAACTTTCTGCAGAGTCAATCACTACAGACCGCCAAACTTCATGTAGCCTTCAGATTAGCTCAAGAACAGTGCGTGGGGTTGTTTTTCACGAGTTGGGCTCGGCTCCTTAGTTCCAGTGAAAGAAACTCTTAATGCGTCGCCATACCAAGACGTTTTGGACAGTTTCATGCTCCCACAAATCTTTTTGGGGGATGTGTCAGGAAGAGCATCTGGTGTAAAGCCATGCAGATACACACTGTGGCGACCCCTTGTGAAAAAGGGAGCAGCTGAAAGCAGCTTTTTATTTTACTTAAAGACTATGAAAAAATAATTAATGTATTGTCTTGTTCACTGTAAGTTTATGTGAATCTTAATTAAATCAGGTTAAACCAAATATATTAATTTGAGCTAAACTTAACCGAATAGGAATTTAATTTCTGCTTTGGGGCAAGCGTAAAGGAAAGAGTTACTTTATAGTGAAACAAAATGCAGTGGCGTCATCATTACAGTACATCTTGTGTATCTTGTTTTCATAATCACCCAAAACCAGAACTGTAATGAACTCTCCAGCCCTATATGCATCCAAACATTTACTCATGGTGGATCTGGAGTTCATGCCAGGTGTCATAGGACACGAGACAGGTTACACCCTGGGCTCCATCATGTGTTTTTACTGTTCATTAATACGCATTCTGTGGAAAGAAGGAGCGAAGGCTTCTGTCATCTATTGAGCATTTCGTTTGTCAATCAACCACACATCCACTAAAACACTTGCTACAAGTAACTGGAACTTTTTAAAATTATTTAATTAATACAATTATTAATTTGTGAGAACATAAAAAAGACAGAGCTATAAAACTTGCCAACATTATTTTCTGACGACATTTTTTTACTCCCCGAGCTGTAATCTCTGACGTCTAACTTTTCTAACAAATTAGCTTCGCCTATGAGCATGGCACAAAGCAAGTTACACAATTCAAGATTAGAGCTACAGAATATGATAAAGAGCAATAGTAGCAGAGGTTCCTCCATCACTGTGGCAGACTGGTAAACAGGTACAAATCAGTTAATCAGTGCTGCTCTGCAAAGACCAAAGCACTAAAAAGGTGTTTTAGAAATTTGAATCTGTTGCAGAAAACACGCAGAACATGTTTTACTAGATTTTGTTCACATTCCTCCCAGTGGAACTTAATTTCTTTCATGGTGCTCTCTTGTGGGGTTTGTTCCGGTGAAGAAGGTGGCAGACAATGAGATGGACACAAAACTTCTCTCACAGCTCCCCTCCACCCGGCTTCTTTGTGGCTGTTTTGGGATTAGTCACAGGATACTGCAGATATTAATGACTCTTGTTAAAATGAATAATACGTGTCATCAAATCCTCTGTTGCATGATTTAATTTCCACACCCGTGAACATAATGGTGAATATAATTCCTGGACCTGTCAGAAAGGCAGTAAGTGGTATTAACTCCTGTCAAATGAACAAAAAGGACGAAAATATTTTTCACAGGATCCATCTTGGCGATAATGTTTCAGCTGACATTCTCCCCTGATACACCTGAGACAGGTGACTTTTGCGCTGAGAGGATTATCTGTTATGGAGTTTGAAGAGGTTCCCATTGCCCGAGGCCAAGAATATGAATAACCAAAGAGCTGGCGTTGCTAAAGGGGGAAAACGCTGGCAGTCGCTGACACGAACGCAAGATTAGCTCATCGAAATATATGAATTAGTAACACAGTGAAGACAGTTTGGATGGTACTCTGTGGATTCTTCATCAGAGCCATCCTCAATGATGAAACGCTGTTATTGGCACGTTTATGAAAAAGTGATTGAATTTCTGAATTTGACTCAATAATTCAGCAGATAATTGGCCCAGCTTAATTGGCAGTGGAGCATAAAAGATTCAGGTGCCTCTTAAGTGCAGCACATCAGGTGCCACTTATAATGATGACAGATGGCTGTTTGTTGGATTGGGTGTCAGATAGGGAAGGCTTTGTCATATTCACACTTCTCTCTTGTTAGGAGGCAGATCAGGTTTTTCCCTCCCAGAGCGCTACACAGTTTCTCTTTTACGTACACCAACTGCGGCTGTAGTGAATTATTGAGATACAGCAAGCTGACGACTGGGAAGCCGGCGCTCTTCTGCCTGAGTGCATGAAAGATATTTTGTTTGTGTTTCTTTGAGCTAAGTCAGCTTAATGGCATGGAAAATGTGACAAAAATTTTAGTTTAAACAGTGTTAAAATTGCCCGCTCGTTCACTTGAATACGTTACTTAGTATGAAACTCTTCAGATGGCTCAATTATGCAGTGGTTAATATAGCTACCAGAACCATATTAGAGGCTTTACTATAAGTTACTGAGTCTAATGTGTTGGGGAGTAGCTCACTCATGAAATATCTCCAATTACAACATGACATGTACATTTTTCTTTCAGAAATGTGGAAAGTGAGACCAATGGCAAAGCATGAGATAGCAAAATTTTGGCCTCCAGATGTGGGACTAAAAGGGGAGCTGCGCCTTAATTCTTCTGGGCATGTAGCCTCAACAAGGTGCTGGAAGTATTCCTCAGTGATTTTGGTCCATGTTGACATGATAGCATCGCACAGTGGCAGCTTTTATTTGCAAATCCATCCTCCATCTGGTTCCCTCATATTTCTCATGTTACATTTCACGCAAAAAACAATATCACAATCTTCGCTCTCAGGACTTTATAACATTCAGCGTTCCGTCAGTGTGTACTGAGCTTGGCAAAAAAGCATTTTCCTTCTCTGCCCCCTCCACCTGGAACATGCTCCAGCAGGACCTAAAGCTTTCCAATGTGGTTACACTTGGGGAATTCAAATCTTTAATAAAGGGATTTGAAAATATTTCCGTAGGCACTTGTGTGTGTTATATTGGATGTTTGTATATATGGATTTTTAGAAGTATTACGCTGATTGTAATTTTACTGTTTTTATGTCTTTGTATATCTTTTGATGTATACAACAGGTCTCTCTTGTAAATGAGACATCAAGTCTCAAGAGACTCTTCCTGTATAAATAAAGGATTAACAATAATAATAATAATGGTGTGAATCTCATGTTCCACCACATCCAAAGGCGGTCTATTAGATTGAGATCTGGTGACTGTGGAGACTTCCAGGTACAGTGAAACTACCGTGTTCCATTAACCACTGCCTACCATTCCCAAACACCTTTACTTTGCAAACTGTAAACAAAGAATGTATGGTTTAGCTGTTTATTAAAATTAAACATATTTATTGTGACAACCAAACTATACATAAAGGGAATCCCTTTTTCTAATTTCCTTCGGGATCAATAAAGTATCTATCTATCTAACTAACTAACTAATTGATTAGTACATAAGCACAGTATTCAAAATGTACCAAAAGCTGCCTGCACTTGTTCTCTGTTGAGTTCACTATGTTGCAAAAACAGTATTGTGGGCGAGTGAACGAGTCTACAGTCAACGCAGCCGGTTGACAAAGCAGCCCGTCTCTAACGTTGCAACTCTATTCCTCTGTTGCTCTGGCCTCCGCTGACAAATAGCCCTAGTTTAACTAAAGGGAAAAACCAAAACTGTATTTAGTTCCCCATAAATGTGTTTATTCTTCCTTAACTTTTACCCTACAAATTACTGAAACTCTAAATTAGAGCACCCGCCAGCTTATGTTTTTATTCATTAACACTAAATTAGAAATAGGTTAATTAACATGAATCAATTTTGAGCAGAACAAACATCCTTTTCAACTTTGCCATTTTTCATAATCACTAATGATACACTTAGCACTGAAAATACACACGAAAAAAGCTTGCTGATTTTCTCCTAAATCACACAAGAAAACGCCACATTGTACAAGTTAGCAGTGCATACACACACACCTAATGTTTTCCTGTGTTCGGTGTTCTCTACATTTCCCGTCCCTAATTGCCTAATAATTTAAGCACACTTAAGTTGGCTCATTAGCCGTGTATGAAGACTTAAGGGGGGAAACACCTGTTCATTTACTTAATGAAGTCCAGAAAACACTGCACTGTGTTCACGGGCAAGAAAACAAACCAAGACATAACATAGCGGTCTCAAGACATACAAACCTTTAATGGAACTGCAATAGTAAAATGTAAATATCAGCACTTATGCTTTTGTTAATCTACCTGCAGAGACAGGCTGGAGCAGCTTTCTGGGACTGTAAATCAAGTGTTTCCTCCGCTGGAAAAATAATGAAGGGATTCAGGTGACCTGGGGCAAGGAATAATAAGGAATAGGGTAAATATCCAAAAGAAACCATTTGGATTGTGTTAATGATATTTCCGTGTGCACACACAAGCGAGTGAGAGCTGGTTATGAAAGAGACAATTTGGGCTACTGGAGCAAAAAGGGAAAAACTGAAAAGCACGGCGCAAATGGGGGCAGGTGCTCCTCGTTTAAAGTACATTTAATGCATTTGAAGTCATTTAAAAAGTACAACTTCCTGCAACTTTGATCACATACGGTAACATTTTATTTCTAGTCACTTACTGCAGCAGTGACGACTGACGTGTGCCAGCTCTTATTACAAGGCCTCAACACATTTATGGAATATTTAGTGTTATTGATTTTTGAAATGACACATTAAAACTGCTATAAACAGTTTTCATAATGGATCTCAGAAATGCTTAGGGGGTGTATACACCATCAGGTGAGATGCTTTGGTTACTACAGACTTGTTTTTTACACCAGGTACCTGACATAACCCTAAAGGGATTTGTGTCTGCATTGCCACATTAGAAGGAGATACAATAACCTCAATCTAGTCAACTGCTGCTGGTAGACCCACAGTAAACTAAAAATAAACCTCGAAGCATTATTTTTAGATGAGTACTTTGGTCATACTCAGATGAGCCTCTCTTCCATTATTGTTTTAAACTTGTACAAGACTAACTGAAGCTAGGGTGGACTGAGAAATGCATGCAACTGGATGGCTGGGTGAAAAGTGACAGTGGCGAGTGCAGGGTTTTACCCAAAAATGGCCATCACCAACCTAAAAAATGCTCACCTCCTTGTCATGCTTGCTGCCATTATATCAAACATTTTGAATGCCATCATGCTGGTTTCTTTGGAGCCATAAATTACCTTAAATTGCTAAGTTATCGCCTAACACCAGCAAATTGTATCCATAAGCTGTATGAGTGCAATATAATGTTAAGCTAAAAGACTAATAAAATTTGAGAATGTCACTAATAAACTGAAACAATTTCTTAAATGGTTTGTACCTCACAACAAGAGACCATACTAGCCCTATAATTCCCTGAACTTCATGGTATTTCTTACCACTGCTATGCTGATGATTCGCAGCTTTACTTTTCTGTTATCCTCTACAGCCCCTCCTATCAGTAATAGTACTGACTGCTTCACTGCAAAAATCAAACTGTTGCACACTACCAAACTACACACTTTTATCTTCTTCTGTATCGATTATTGGAACTCGCTTTTCATGTGCATATCTCAGTCCGCCTTGCACATCAACAGTTAGTCCAGAACGCAGCGGCTGGACTGGTAACAAAAACTAGCCGGCATTCACCCATCACTCGTATTCTTGCATTCCTTTACTTGCTTCCACCAAAAGCCAGAATTCATTTAAAATTTTTACTAGTTACATATAAAACCATATGTCCAAACTCCTATGTATGTCACAGACCTGCTGAGACCTTGTTTCAGCATTTGGCCTCTCTGATCATCTAATCAAGATCTTGAAACTGTTCCCCACTCTTGATGCTGAGTCTGTGGTTTGTTTTAAATGACTCCTGAAAACTAATTTTTGTTAGTTAGGGTTTCCTTGATCTTTCACCCGATATTTTTTTTTTATTATAATTATCCCAAATGGAAATATGAACAAATGCAAGACTGTGTGTTTGTATTTACTGTATGTTGGGATATGGCCATTTATGCTTAATGTAAGCTTTATCCAAACTTGGTAGTACCTTTTAACTGTGGGTTTTATAAAGTGCTCGTTATTATTATTATTATTCAAATGCTCCAAAAGGTACCAACAGCACAAACAAGGACACAAACCAGGTCCAGTCCAGTGACTCTAATTAGCAGAGGTGAGGTATTGCAGACAGCAATCTGCTACAGCTGCCTGTGCCTGGACACCAATATCCAGGTGGATAAGTAATAAAACAAAATGACCCCCTGAATATTTGTTATAAAGGGAGAAACTATCCATACAGACCAAAAGTAATTTTTTTTGCACGTGGATATAAAAATAGCTTTTTAACATGGAAACGTAGCATGTATGGTGGTTGACTAGTTTTTGAAGCCAACCTCAAGTGGCCACTTAAGGAACTGCAGTTTCTGACAGCTCCAACTGGTAAAACCCACTTAGTGCTCATGTCACCCGATTCTGCAGCGGCCCTGGCATGCCACGTGTTTTAAGGCAACTTCTGTATCAACTAAAAATAATATAGAGTAAGACCAAACTGGGGAATCAAGGGAAGAATATTACATGTAGTCTGGTAATATTCTTCCCTTGGTTTGTACTTTGTTGTAACAGTATGACTGAAACTGCGACGGCAGAGGTTTTCTTATGGGACTCGCAGCTCCTGTCATCTGGTGATCAATGTGGCGACTTTAGGGTGAATTTGGCCCGTGCAGTGTTACCCTTTGCCATCTTCCAGCACCCTTTGCTCACACCTCTCTCTGTGCTGGAAACCCAATACCACAGGACACAAAGGGCTATGTAAAGCATCTCACCCTCCCCTCTCAGTATAGTGATTAACCTGCCTCTCACCTCCCTGTCCAGCAGCGTCCTCAGAACAGCCTGGCAATCATCAGACACTTCACACAACAGCCTGCACACGGGAACTTGACCCTCAT
Source organism: Bujurquina vittata (assembly GCA_015106715.1). NCBI lineage: Eukaryota > Metazoa > Chordata > Actinopteri > Cichliformes > Cichlidae > Bujurquina > Bujurquina vittata. The sequence continues at coordinate 82,496 of VUQK01043005.1, forward strand.
GGGTCCCTTTCTTCTTTTGTGACACTTTTCTCTATGGCACTTCTCTTTCCAAATTACAGCGGCCCGGCATACTTCGCACACACGCAATGTCATCACATTCTGTAATGACTCCACGTCTCTATTAAAACAGTTTGACAGATCACTGTGAATTAGTAGCAACTTGTAAGTGATTTCATATGTTTTAATACGAGGGGGGGGAGCAAAGAAATTTCTTGATGTGCAGCTCAAGCAGCTGAAGTCTGTAAATCACAGGCTCCACTCTGTCCATAGGCAATTTTCAAAGTAGGAAAACATTAAAGACTTATTAACTTTTAGTGGACATTCAATGCAGGTCAAGAAATGGAAATAGACTAAAGCAGCCAATGAAAGCATGAGCCCTTCTTTGGCGCACGTCATGACAAAAGCAGCCCTTAAATCAGATTTGAACAACTCTGCCTTGTTCATAACGCAGCCTGTCTAGAGACTCCACATCTAGCAAATAAGGCTAAGGGTGAGCCAATGGGGCAGTCCAGCACCTTTATTTCCATCAATAATTTCCTCTCCTTGACTGATGACCTTTGTGCCCCCCCCCCCCCCCCCCCCCCCCCCCCCCCCCCCCGCCCACCCTCGCCCCCCCCC